>OX388320.1:14437768-14580814 GCA_947579605.1 Athripsodes cinereus | reverse complement strand
TGGGCATGTTGAACGAATGAACGAGGTAAGAGTGACAAAGAGGATATACTTGTCTGAAAGAAAGGGTGTGAGGAAACGCGGGCGTCCGAGAACCACGTGGCTTGATCACGTGGATCAAATTCTCAAGGATGACCGCGTGTTGAGTAAGAGGAACCGACGTGCGTGTATAAGAAACTGTATGAATGTGGAGGAAGCGAAGGAAGTGTGTAAAGATAGATCTGTTTGGCGTTCCGTTCTCTCTGCCTATCCCACTTGGGACACGGCGTGAGGGTATAGTATAGTAGTATATATTTTTTTCAGAATCAAAGTAAACGTTATGAATTGTGAAGTCTCGTATTACATGTAGATAAATCATTATCATCATCGCCCTCAACGCTCCTCTCGGAGTACAGGGTAGAAACCAGCATCCTCCATTCAGTGCGTCTCTGTGCTAATTACGTCACCTCTTCCCACGATATTCTTTGCGCTCTGATATCGTTGTCATAGGAACGGTTTATTGTGAAAGAGGGACGCCCGGGCCGACGGAACCTTGCGGACGGAAGAATAGTGCTCTTTTTGGCCAACTGTTTCATACAAAAGAACATTCTTAAGTAGATCAATGTACAGTAAAGAATGAATAAATAAAAAAAAATAAAAAAAATAGATTTTCCAGAACGATACCGCAATTCAACATTTTTATTTTTTATTTTTCTTGATTGAAACCGGGTTTGTCGCTGGTATTTGAATAATTTATAGATATTATTTCAATATAAATAGTATAAAAGTAATGATTGCGTGTATATTTATGTAATGGATATTTTGTCGGAATTAATAATGTTTAAATAACACAGAAGCCGCTTCGTTTGGTTAATAATGATTAAAATTATTTAAATATAACATAACATTAATATAAAATAAATAAATATCCATCATCATCAAAAACTAATAATAACAACAAATCTGTATGTCAGAACGAAATTGTACTATGTCATGAGACGTCATTTTTCAGTAAGCCGTTCAAAGTTAAATAGGTAAGCTTTTCATTTATTTAATAAAAAATAAATTTTCGTTAAACTTTGTATTTTGGACACACAATAAGAGGTGAAAAACATGCATTCCTACAACTGGTCATAAAAGGGAAGATTTAGGGGTCGTTGAGGGGTCGGAAGAATGCAGCTTTCTGGTTGTGGAACATCTGAGACCACGATGAGTGGTGTAGATGAGCTGTTTTGTAATGCCCAGGACAGATAAAGTTTCTCTCAGGTGATCGTCAACATTGGAGGATCCAATGAGACATATGAAAAAGAAAAAGAATGAAAATTAAAAACAAGCAAAAAACATGTTATAAAAATATATTATTGTGTTGCTTACTGTAATAAGAGTTTTGGCTGTTCCATATTTTGTTAAAGGTATAACACATGTACCTATGTTAATACAAAATAACTTTTTTTTTTTTTTTTTTAATACAAAATAACTGCCTAATATAATTATGGGTAATCGCTTTTAACTAGAAATTTAACTTTTTTAAAACTTATACAATATGAAGTTAAAATTACTTCTTATAAATTAAATAAAAAAATGTAATTTTTTTATTAATTTACGTTCATCACAAAATATGTATAATCTGTTCTCATCATAGGTGCATGATAAAGACTGAAACACTACATAATAATATGTTCATAAGTCTCTTTGGTCAAAATTAGACATGGTATGCTTTCCTTCCGACATTTAGAAATTATAATAATTATTAAATTTGAACATAATATTTTAAAATGCATAGCTGCATATTATGATAAGTAGCTCTAAAAATGTTTGAAATGTATGTTAAAATTAATTATTAATTTTGTACATAAGTTTTTATTTTTACCGGATGTGCGTATTTCATGGAATCATTTTGAAATGTTTGACAAGAGCCTATCAATGAAAATTATTTTATAAGTAATTATTTTGACTAAATCAAAACGATTTTATATACCTACCTTTCAACATTCAAAATTAATAAAATTTCAACTGTTATTTGTTTGATGCAATTTGAAGTACCTCACAATTACTGAAACATTTGTCAAAAATGTTTTTGTGATTTGTTGTCAAAGTGCTATTATTCAACATTTTTTTTTTATTTTTCATTTTATTTGCATTATAGTTTTATGGGTGTATGAAATGACTAAGTGAGTTTGTATTCTATTGTTTTCAAGGTTTTTGCCTATGCCTATCCAAGTTTTTGCCAGCTTTCACTGGAACTGCTCGTGATTCTTAAGTTTTTATCTATAGTTCCTCAAGATTGTAGTGGCAGCTTGTCTTCAAACATTTGTATTTATTGCAAATATTGTAAAACTAAATTATTCATTATAATCACTTAATATGAAGGTGACAAAATGTTGTAGAGTTATTGAATCTTGGTTGAAAGCTGTTTTGTAAGAGTTCAAAAAATGAATTGTAAAATGAAAATGGGCAGAACTTTTTCATTTTAAACAAAAGTGAAAATGTAACGATGGTAATAAAAATAATAAATTATGTTTTCAGCAGTCGCGTAGAGAAACTATTGTCGCCGTTTCGAAGCTTAGACTGTCATCTAGTTTAAATAGGAACTTTCATGAGTTTATCTCAGTACTGGAGTACTGATATAAGCTTTAATGAATTACAGGTAGTTACTTGTTGGAATTTCCAAGTAAACACGATTTTAAAATTCATAGAAATAGAGAACCATAAACACATAGGTACTATATTATGTTGTGAAAGAGGAAAAATGAAAGGGATGAATACTTAAATGTCACAGCTTTGAGTTTCACCCTGTGTAAGTATATTGCTAAAAAAGGCATAATTGAAACCAATAACGACTGCCTTGAATTTTCCATCTCTCCAAGGAGAGGAGTATTGTTTATAAATGTCATTCTTGTTTTATTCTTCAAATTATATACAATATCCAGATCATAAGATATAATGAAAGTTCAAAAAACTGAAAGCCTTTATTATTATAGCCTTTACCCTGCCAAAGGAATTTCACCCTTAATATTATTATTTTACTAGCCGTGAACCCGGTTATGCTCAACAAAATATAATCAAATTGATTAAGAAACAAAATGTAGCATAAAAATATCACACTTTATTATATCTACACTTTTATATTATATGAATACGTGGTAGTATAAAAAAAGGTAAGGAAAGTAAGGAAAACTATAACGGTTATAAATAAAAAAAAATATTGAACTATAATACATTTTTTTTTAAATTTATTTATTTATAT
Organism: Athripsodes cinereus; assembly: GCA_947579605.1. Lineage (NCBI taxonomy): Eukaryota > Metazoa > Arthropoda > Insecta > Trichoptera > Leptoceridae > Athripsodes > Athripsodes cinereus. The sequence continues at coordinate 14,577,591 of OX388320.1, read as the reverse complement.
TTTTTGCACATCATCATTTTATAGCAATATTCGTCAATAAACAAGACATTTGGCGACTTTCTAGCAAGCATTCTTATTATTTTCATTTATTTATTTTTTATTTATTTTCATACATCTACGGCGTGAGCCTTTTACATGTTATATTATAAATAAAAAACAAATCATAAGGCTCATTCACAACACAGTTGGAGAAAGACGATAAAAACAATTGACAAAGAACAAAATACTATTTGGAATCACATCATTACATTAAAAAAATTGTCAAATCAAATAATTATACATCAGGATAGCACATTAGTTTCCATATGAATTAAATATATTAAAATGAGTTTTTTCTCGTTTTTTTGAACAGTCGTTTGATATTTTAGTTAAATTTATATAGATAAAAAATTTATTCTTAATTATATTGTTACTCATATATCTCATATAGTAGGCAAATCTCGCATTTAATTTCAGTTAAAGTCATATTAAAGAAGCAAAACCTTTTTGATAAATAACATTATGAGAATGATATTGCTTGAATTTTGCACACAGGACAAGCCATTATTAAGAGAATATATTTTTTTTCTAAGGAAACGTAATAAAGTATCCGAAAATACACACCATACACCTATTGGAGAAAACATAATACATATGTTTTATGTAAATACATATTCTTCTTCTTCTCTCTGTGCCATGTCAGGTCCCCCCGACGTTGGCGATCACTCCGGCGAAAACCTCCCTGTCCTGTGCTGCTCTGAACAGGTCATCCACTGTCCTCATTCCGGTCCATTCTCTAATATTGCGCAGCCAGGACATCTGCTTTCTGCCAACTCCCCGTCTTCCTTCTATCTTGCCCTCCAATATAAGGCGGAGGAGACGGTACTTCTCTCCACGCAGCACGTGACCCAAATATGAGACCTTCCTCACTTTAACAATCGACAACAGCTCTCTCTTGGCTCCGGCTCTCCTAAGCACTTCGATGTTACTGACCCTTTCGGTCCAAGGTATACGAAGCATTCTTCTGTGTACCCACATTTCGAATGCTTCTAACCGATTCATTACGTTTACTTTCAGAGTCCAAGTTTCACATCCGTATAATAGAGTTGACCATATGTAAGCTTTTATCATTCTTTGTCGAAGTTTAAGATTCAAATTATCGTCACAGAAGAAGGGTCTCATCTTATTAAATGCAGCACGAGCAACTTCTATCCTGCATTTTACCTCTGTATCTACATATAAATACATATTAACGGACCTAATTAATATTAAAGTGAGGATTTTGTGTTTATATTAGAATATGTTTAAAAATAGAATTTGTAATGTAGCGACATAAGCCTCTGAGGATTTTTCATGTCAAATATTATTATTATACCTAAAGGTTATATCCAACATTTAGTACAATGAATATTTGATCAAAAAATGTATTTTTAAATGTATTTTCAAACATACAAACTTCCTGGTAGAAAGACCCATAAAAGATTATAAAAAAATGTAGTATATACTTTAACTTATTGATTTTAGTATTATAGATAAGAAAACTTAATTATACACGATTTATTCTTTTCCTTTGGTCTTTCAGGTTTGAGAAAAGTGATTTCCATGCTTTATTATATCGACTATTACCAAAATTAGTTTTTTTTTAAATTGGGTTTAAATTCTATGGCTTCCTCTTCTCTCTACCTACCCCACTTGGGATACGGGGTATGAGGGTATTGTATACTATGAATTCTAAAAAATGATATTTGTAGCCACATGTCCCAATGCTAAATTGAATAAATAAATTTCGTAAAGATAGTGTCTTACGAAAACTTGGTATTTACACGGTATTCCAAAACTATAGAAAAATGTGGGAGGTCCTTAATATCTCATCATCATCTCGCTCTTCAACTCTTCTCTCGGGAACACAAGGCAGAAACTATCTTCCTCTATTCAGAACGCTTACCGCTCAATGAGTCACCTCTTTCCGACATTCATAAAGCTCTGGTGTAGTTGTCATAAGAACAGTGTTATGTGAAAGAGATAAATAAATGATGTTCGATAAAAAAAAACAGGGCTCTTTTTGACTGTCACTAAACATTCTCAAAATATGGAACATCAATATATACCTACATCATTTTACCTAATGTTCATAAAGAACGTAAAAGCATACAATAATACATACGTTTGCATATTTTACCTATCCATCCATCTATGCCATCACGGTATGTTCCACGAGTGGTGTAGCTCGTAAACTAAATGGGTGTGTTAAAAAATCGTGCAATTTTATGGTTTGAAGTAAAAATTCTTCTCTTATTTCTCTAAAATTATCCAATACAATACAAAATAGATTCGTTTTTAATTTGTCTATTGTTCTGAAAAAAAAAATCATTTTAAACATTGATTTTAATTGCCTATGGTAAAAATGTAACAAAGCCTCGGAAACTCACCCTCTTTTAATTCTCTGCTTTTATATGAAACATAAAAAATATAATTTTTTGAAAATGTATTTCACGAAAAAAACTGTTTCTCTCGGTATCACGAACCCATAATAGAAAGTATAAAAGGCAATAACAATTAGGAGATACCAGAATATTTAACAGGTTTCGAATTCTGGGAAATAATATGAAATGTAGAAGGTATTATATTACATATTATCTTCTCTGTGAAAAAAACAATATCTAATCTAAAAAATAAACTATTCATATCACAAAGGCGGGATAATAAGGGTGGGTTCACTTGTCGTGGGCGAACATTGTTTTTAAAATGAAAGAATATAGAAAAATTTAACATAATTGTTGTCTGTCTAACGCTTCTATGTAGAATTAATTTATAAATAATATTATACGGTTGGGCGTTATGCAGTAAAAACGAAAAATATTATACAGAATTCAAGGATACGAATATGCAATCCTAGGAAGTTGACAATATTGAGTGACATTAATTTATCTTAAATTATGAAATACTACTACTACTATACCATCACGGCATGAAATACGCATTTTACATAATATGCAAAGTGCGTTTGCGTTAAATCACTTGTAGTAAACGAGTGGTTGATTTTGTGTAGAATAGAGTCATGAACCTACATAACTATCTCCCAAAACCTAATCTACTCAATTTTTTTCATGGTTTACTTGAATAAATCGTAAGAAAAAGAGTGTTAAAACACAGTACCCACATAATGTCATGCCTAAGTCATTTTCTCTTTTCATTTTTTTGTTTGTTTATACTCTTATCATTAAATAACTTCATTAAATGGCTCTTTTGAAAAAAAATAATTTGACATACAAGTTTGATGACAAAAATCAATAATTAAATAAAGTAAAATCTTACTTGCGGAAAAACCGCATGGTGTGGACACATCTTTCCTATTTTATCAATTTCGTTTTATTTTTTGCACGTTCAGAATAATAATTTTACAGTTATATCTTTGTCATAAAATAAATATATCATTGTTGAATGCATTTGAATATATTTTTATTGTATTCCAATCTGATGGAGTGCTTCTTTCCAATTTTTTTATATACATAATTTTCTTATCTCCCCATTATTATTAACTTTTCTTTGTTATATTATTTATACTCTCACAAATACTTCTTTTCTTGTCTTGACAATTTTATTAGACAACCATAAATGAAGTTAATATAAACACGACTATCAATATAAATATTATATGAAAATGAAATTCTTGATTTTATGAGACGCATAGTTATCTTATCACGTGAAAAGCTTCAAAAGCGTTTAAAAGTATATTGTTGCTTTTGAAAAACAAAACATAAATATATTGTGTTCATTCACAAAATAGCAAAGTCAACGTGAATTTTTACTAAGTACCTACTGCTGATGAACGGCATTGGCTATTAGCAGATATGTATTCACATTTAAAGTCAGATATAGATTTACTATGTTTTACATATATGACATACAGGAGATACATCATTAAGTCCATCGGCTGTTTGTGAGAGTATTGATGAAACTTGCATATTCTTTGCATGCCTTTACTCTATGGGTTCGTGGGAAATGCCGTGAAAAAATAGATAATAGAGAAACATACAAAATATGTTCACACACAATGAATCCACAGAATATATCAATTGCAGGAAGTCAGTAATTACATAAAAGTAAAATATTTATTAATCTTCCATTATTGATAGATCATTTATTCAAATTATCATCAAATATGACTGGTCTACATATTTCTCAAATAATAAAGAAAGGATATCACCGGACAATTTGAGTGAAATATATATCTACACTAATGTTTGTAAGGGTCAAAATAAAATGATATTTTATTCCATATCATTATGATTGCTTTGTTTATGATGAATGTAAGCATGTAAATTTACATATCCTTTTGTCCAATGACGGTTATATGTCCTATTTTCTGATAGGAGGAACAGAGTGTAGTAATAGATAATATATATTATAAACTGACCGATTAGTCTAGAATAGATACCGAATAGTCGCCATAATATAACGAGTCAAAGGGAAACAGGAAATAAAATAAATAAATCACCCCTAAGTAGGTACTTATGGAGTACGAGATATATTTTTTCATTCATAACGCCATTTCGCACAAGAGAGGAAGCCAGCGAAAAACTGCACATAACAGACATGTAAGTCATTCTTCATGTGCCAATCAAATTAAGGACGTTCAGGATGGGTGAAAAATCTTATCAGTAAAATTAAAAAGTCAATTTTTTTTACATGAAATGTTAAACGAGTATCTGCTTTTTTCCACGGGATTTTAAAAAATGTAAAGAACCATGTAACAAATGTGTTACGAAAAAACAAAAAAAAACTTATCAGTACCTACACGAACACGCAATTTGTGAATTGAAGAATAAACAAAACAAATGTTTCAGACGTATACAAATCAAACCGAAACCATGATTAGTGTTGCCGACTAGTCGGCTGATTAATCGATCATTAGACTCCGACTAGTCGGCTAATCAGCTATTTTGAGAAATGATAAGTCGGCCAAATCGATGTTCGACCCATCTCTAATCTAAATGTTTGTACCTATTATACATATCCAGTTACTTGATCACTCATCCTTTTATAGCCCGTCATGTCTATGTCATATCAATAAAGACAAGGTTTATTTGTCATTTTTATTGATAGTCGAATGAAACGATTAGGTAGCCGCTACATTGAAAATATTCCTATGTAATTTTTGCTTACGTCAAAATAATGATAATAGTACGATCATTTTGGGATGAAATATTTGGATAAAAATGATATTTTTCTTTGTATTGTAAGCTACGTGATTCAGAGCACAATGATTTATCAATTTAAGAAATAATAAGTTATGCGATTATTATTGAAACGTTTGTTTTTAGAAAATAATGACGTATATTTTAGGCTTCTTAAAAAAACATTGAATATTGTGGTAATTTTATATGGTTAAATGATTTTTGTTTCGCTTCTTTTATATGTTATTTATATATGTGTGTACCTTTTTATAATTTTATTTTTATGTTTTATAACTGTCTATACGAAAACATTTTAAAACATTTGAACCAAGAAAAGTGGCGGTTATTTAACTCCAGGGATTCTAAAAGTATAAAACGAAGTTCATAATTATTTTATTAATATATATCCGTTAGTGCTGCGTCGTTCTTAGATCAAAATACAAATTTACAATACATACACTGAAAATGAATGTATGTCCATAAAAACCTTAAAATAGTAAAAGGTTTTTTTCACATAAAATACATAAGTACGTTAAAATCATGCATAAATTTCCAGCAGACGAAATTGTTAAGTTTTTTTTTCAGATAGAAGGCCATCACAATATTAATATGTTGAATTGTAAAGGAAAATATATTTCACACATTTTACTTTACATCAGAGCTTTCCGGGGGAGTCTTTCAAGTAGACGAATTGTCGCCAATATCACCCTGCGGGCGCCCGTACCTACCTTAAAGGGGAAGTGATATATTTATTTTCACTTAGATCTTCTTTCAAAGGATGCTTCACATGTGTATGTACATATTATATTCAGTAAATAATTTGAGTATATATTATTATTTTGTACTTTTAATACAAAATGAATACACGTTTAAGTGTATTTACAATCGTTGAGCATTTTTTCTTACTCAATAGACGTAAAATCCTAAAGTAACATAACATTTTGGGCGGCTGGTGTGGCGCGGAGCTTATGCTCTTACCTGTGAGACACGAAATTCCGGGTCTACTTCCCAACCTTCGCAATTCAATTCTTTGGGTCAGGGTGTTACATGTGTATGAGTTTGGGGCGTCGTTTATATGTGCATAGTCACGTTAGTACCTATAATACAAGATTTATATTGAATTTAATGTTTTTGTGTTACATAGGGAAACAAAATTTAAAATACATAATTTTTAAAACATAAAGTGACACTGTTTTTACGTTCACAAAGTGAAAGTTCTAAACTCAGCGCTGATGATGTCAATTTGTTGGAGAAAGCGCTAGGCGTCTTTGTGGTTTTCATTAAATTTATATAAAATATGCGGTGAATATTATAACTTGTCGGTCAGTTTTAAAAAATACCTACATAAAAAAACTGTCATCGGGCTTTATAAAAGAGAATATTGGGGCAAACACTCTTCGCGAAAAGGTAGGGTTGCGGGTTCAAGTCCCATCCGGGGCACTACCGAATAAGGTGACGTTGTCTTTTCTTAGTCTTATACGGTAGTTTCATGTGTTGAATTTACATGTTTTACCTTTTACAATGGTTAATTGTAAAAATAAAATCGATAAGTATATTACTGTCCGAAATAGGAGGCTATTGGAAATGAAAATGTATTAATTAATCAATATCTGAATTTAGAAATTTGATCATCACATGTGAACGGTTTTATTACACACATAGGGTTTGAACATAGTCTCAACGCGTACATAGATATTATATAAAGGTTTACATATATGGGTGTTATTTTTTCTTTATTCAGCCCTGTGCTAGAGTATATATTTGAGAACCGTTTCTGTATTTTTTTACATTACAAGTATTTACATTCCCCATTTTATAATACTAAGCTTTTTTCATTCGATAAATAAGTATGTACTTACACATAAGAGTCTCTTTCAGATGTAAATATTATTACAACGTTTGAAAAAATATTTTTTAAATACTAATAATAATAATGACACATAATTGATACAAAATAAATATAAATAAAATACTGTTATCAGTATTACTTACGAACGACTGGGTTAAAGAAACATTATAATTTTAAATTATACATATTGAACAAATTCTCATCATTTTTACATGGTTTCCAAGGAATGTATGTATGTATTTATGAAAATTATTATTATTATTACAGACAATAAGACGATTATTACAAAGATCATTACAGCTGAAGGCCAATGCGACCCCAGAAGAAAATCTTAAACGATAACACAGCTACATTATATCCTCGATTTTTCTTTTAAATTCTGCATACGTCACGTTAAAGATATCAACTTCTCCAGCCAGACCATTAAACATTAATTGAATAACCTTCCGATTAGGGAGATTGCCAATATGTTTGTTCTGCTTTGAGGCTGGTAAAAAAATCGTGATGAAGAGAACGTCCATATGCATCGAGAACTTTTCCAGTATTATTGGATTAAATATGAAATCGTTGAGTAGCTTGAAAAAGTAATTCTATAAAGTTAGTATATTAAACTGATATTTTAAAGGCAACAGCAGTTTATTGTTTCATAATTAAATTTAAGTACTCTATATAAATTTAGTTATAGGTAAATATAATTTTTTTTTAAATAATAATTAAATAAAAAATAGGCCTCTCACTATTATCTGTGGGTTTTGAATGTCCTCTGAAAAGCAAAAAAATGGAGCCGTAAAATATCAATAATAGACATTTATTTCATTCACAAAATATTGATTTTAATGGCACTGAGAGGTTGACATGTTAGTAGGTATAATATCTGCAGTTATTTCATTGGCACGTTACTTGTGGGAAATGATGATGGAAAAGATAGTTACATATAATTTGTATAGATAGATACTTATGTCAGATGGGTCATAAGTTGAACGATGATATAAAAAATGATTTATACGAGTTTTTGAACAACAGTACAAAATACCTATGATGTAAAGTGTACCTACCTTCAACAAAAGATATTCAAAAGGTAAAGAGCCTTGTGTTATGATAAGAAGGAATAGGTATTATAATAACATTATTATTTTGATGTAAACAGAATTTGTTTTTGTTCCTATTCTAGAGGAAAGGGATATGGGATAGGTAACTTCATTCCATCTACCGTCCTATGTGGGTAAATATTGCGATGTAGACACAGGTGTTTGCCTAGCAAAATAAATAAATAAATTTCTGTCACAACACCGAGAATAGGACTCGTGGGATTGGTGGAAAATTCTCACTTGTTTCAAAAGTTTTCCCAGTGCACCTACTGAGTCGTAACAATTTTATCCAATTCATCATCAATAAAAATGACTTATTAAGTTTATATTATATATTATTTTCTTTAAAACGTGAATAATTACGTATTAATACATTTACCATCCCCCCTGGAATCCAGAGAATAGAAATCCTCATGAGACATTTGACATACGAATTTCAAGTTATAATTTATATACCTACATAGGTATATTCGATATTGAATGTTTGCCACTTGGAAAATTGAACGTATTTATTAAACCACGTATAACTGACATCAATAATTCATTCAGCATTGAAGAGAGACCCACCTCACACCCGGATATCTCAGGAGTCTTAGACTCTTATTTATCAGCACAAATTCGTTCAGCAACATCCTGCGTGTGAAAAGTGTGGAGAGAACATCCTGCATGTTTATTCTTTGCAGCTAGGTCGTTGGATACCCCCTTCATGAAAGAAGCCGTAATAGTATTTATTTATTTATTTATCTTTCAATTTACGGCAAATTTTCATTTACAAAATATATACATATACATACAATTTATACATTGGTGTTAACCATTCATTGTTATTGTAGTACAAGAAATGATATTTTGATGTTTGAGTTGTTTAAAATCTTGTAGATGGAAAATCAGATTTTTTTTTGACCAATCACCAGTGAAACCAGAAAAAGTCATCTCTTTATACAGTATCTCTTTATTTATACTTCAAAAATGTTCAAAGTATCACCCTTTACAATCTAAGCTGTATTAAGTAAGTGTTCCGGCGATGATGGCAGATTGTATTTTTTGTCACACTCCACACGTGTTCAATTTAAATTTAAAGTTTTTTAGTGCTAATAAAGAGTATAAGTTTTGTTGTAATACCTACCCTATTAACACAAAGCTTATAGAATGTCTGTGGAATTACAAGTTTTTTGTAGGGTCGTTTAATATGGTGTCGGCATTATAATAACATTTTACTATGTAAAAAGCTAAAACAGAAACGGTCAGCGTGAAGGCATTTATTTTATAATAGTAAGCATGTTTACAATGTACAGTTTTAATCAAGATTTATTACATATTGTAACATCATGTTGTCTGGTAAATAATTAGTTGATGTTGGACATAGTACATAATTGGTTAGTTATATTATGTTAATACAATTAAACAATTTCAGCACGCGGATGGAATGAGTTCCTACATAATAATAATGAAAAAATATGGTTAACAATAATTGACTTAGCGTATGAAGTGAAATCGTGAATGTTTAAGACAAAACGGAATGGTAATTTTAGTACTCATACATAATGCTCTGTAAAATATTTGTATCTGTTTACCATCACAGCGTTTCCCACGAGTGGGGTAGTCAGCAGAGCAACACACAGATTGTCCAACAGTGTCAATAAACATAGAACAATCAGGATGGGTGGCATTTGGGTTGAAGTGAAATAGAAATGAGATAAAAAAATATATGATTGTGATTACAATTATTTCTTTAATTTTTTTTTCAAAACAAATGTTTTTTTTACTTCATTGTTTTTTCATTGACAGTGACGTCTTTCGTCTTACAAGGATATTGTCAATATCTCAGTTGAGTGGCTTTAAGACGAGACATCCTTCCGATCCTTATAATCGTTTGCAAAAAGTTTGTTTATAATGTGTACTGTTTTATGAAAAGAGGGTGCGTTTGTTCCGGGCAAATAAAGTTATTTATTTGTGTAATTTTATTTATGTCGTAAGAGGCGACGTCGTGTGTAAAAGGTGTGTATGTACTTTCAAAACAATAGTAATAATATGTCAGATAAATAAATCTTATAAAAATAAATAAAAACCCCTTTTGTAACTTTTTAATAAAACTTTGCCATAACTCTTTTTCGAGTGTACCGAAACTTTTAGACATTATGAACGATAAATTTAGGACAAATGTTCGAAAATAAAAATGAGCGAAACTTAACCCTTCATGACTCGCTTAGGAGGACATTCTCTCATTTTACTCTTATGTTTTACAATCAGGTTTTGAGTAGCAGCTTTAAAACTAATGCTTTAAGATGCAATCAATTGCCATTTGCTCCTATAAATATGCCCTTCTTAGGTTTGTTATAATTGTAATTTTTCATAAATGTTTATGAATTAAGAATGTAAAATAGCATCAAGGATAAACTATTCGAATTTATTTAGAAATATTTTTTTTAGAATATTCTTCAGGTGTGAATAAAAACATTAGGAAGTTTAATTACTAATCTATTTCTAAATATAAACAAAACCATGTTTAAAATATTTAGTAAAATTTGAAAACAAAACCAACCTAGTCTTGGAGCACTCGGCAAATAAAAAATTTCTCACTCTTTTCTTTTAGTTTTCAAGTGTCTTCTAAAATGCAGGTGTTCAGAAAAATAAATTTTACATCTTAGATTCAGCGATAAGGTTTTTCACGTATCATGAATATAAATATAGTATTTTTTTGTTGGCGCAGTGACGCAGTTTGCATGTTTACGTTTACATACGGCTGGTGTGCTGGCTAATCTACTTGTGGGAAATGCTGTGATGGTGTAAAAGTATATTTGTAGTAGAATAAATAGTAAATTTTATTGTGTCTATTGACTACGTACGACCGTAATAAAACATCTTTTATTTTACATACGAGGCGACCATTTCAGAGCTGTGCATTAGAATTCGATGCAAGCCAAGAAGTTTATGAGATGTAAAGTTCAAATAGTTAACATAAAGCTACTTAATTGTATATTCTAGAGATCGCAAGCAGTTTGACATATAACTGAGGATTCTCTCAAACCTGTATCTTTGTCATGAAAGTCAAATGCGAGTCACGAAGCGTTAATAATAATATCAAGAACAGGGAGTTGGGACTGATTCGTAAAATAAGGAAATCGTAAATTTTACACAGACAAAAAGTTTTTTTTTTAGTTTTTTATTTGTTTTCGTGATTAGTCTAAGAATGTTGTCTTTGAAAGGTAAAGCTCAGAAAATTATAGGAAAATAAACTCATTAAGTGTGATTTAATAAGATTCGTTGATTTTTCACATTTATTTTGTAATTAGTAGACTTCCTTACTAGGGAAATTTTTCAATAGGATTTTTCAATTTAATTTTGTTTTGTTATTTTATGATAATGTTTTTTCGTGGGTTATTTTGAAAATATTATCTAAGATTTTAATATTAATAAGCTCTCGGTATATAGAGTTAAATAAGTAACTTATAATACATTGATATTGGTACATGGTAAACTATTTGTAATAAATATTTTATTCTCGACCTGTGTATTTATCTGTACTTCTTTACCATCACGGCATATCCCACAAGTAGGGTAACCAGCAGACCAGCTACATTTAAGAAACATGCAAGAAACATTTATCTGTACTAGCACGGCATATTACATATATGGAGTAGCAAGCATATCAGATGCATGTTGTTCAATATTTTATATCTATATTGTTAGGTTATGTAGCGAATAAGAGATAGATTTTGACAAAATCAATTTTTCTATCTGCCTGTCTATATGCTATCACGGTATATCCTACACGTAATGAACATGCAAGCTGTCTCTTTCGTGCTAATAAAATATATTAATTCAGGATGAAAGGCACGCCTCATCGCTATACTAAAGATGTTGAATGTTTTTGTCCTGTACCTTTCTACAATAATCACAACAAAGAAAAAAAGCACGTTGCTCATTTTTGAGAACACCATCTATCGCTAAGCGATTCTTTATTCACAAAATACAAACCTTACCGACATATTCCATATGTGAGATAACCAGAGGTCTAACTACATATTGTAATTAAAATGTTGGTTGTTCTCTTGGTACAGAAAATATATTATTTCATTCGCAATTGTTATACTCGTACTTAAGTCCTAAAGAAGCTTCATATGTTTGGAATTTAACTAAAAACTATGTAACTGACAGTTGCGTGGGTGTATACGTAATTGTTACACAGATTGTCGGTCCTGATTGACTGGTAGACAAAAATAATAATAGTCAATAATATTATTTGAATAACTCTGACTGTGTAGGTACTATGTAGATATAATATATGTGTATGTGCGTTGTAATTGAATACATTGTAAAAACAACAGTGAGCATAGTAATAATATGTGCCACGTCTCTACAGATCTACCGATCTACTGATCGACCGAATTGATCAATTCGGACTATTTCGAAAAAAAAAATGAATTTGCGTTTTCGGTTTATGTTAGATTTACGTTTGCTCGTGTGAAGTTAATATTGTTTTGTATTATGATCTCATTCCTAAGCTTATTTTGATAGTAATTTATTCATTGATTTATTTACATAACAAACGGCTGTATTAGCCTTTACAAATAATACAATTAAAAAAAAAAAACAATCAAGTGAAATAATGCATTATGAAGAAATGCACATTCTTTGTAGTAAAAAATCAACTCAATTTGTAATCAACTCCGTAGGTATATATTTTTTTGTTTCTCTATTAACCGTTCCCCTCGTGGGAGCATTTGAAAAAATGAATTATTTTTTCCCAAGACATTCCTAATATTTTTTATTGTTATATTATTCAGAAACGGCGTACAGTGTGTCATAAAAAAGGACCATCCACGAAAACAGCCAGTACAACAAATTACCAGTTAATTGATTATTAATTATTTTTTTGTTCAATATCGGTTTCGGCAAAATATCCGATTTCGGTCAGACATTTTTATCTGTCGTTATTCTGTCCCGTTAATCTTGACAAGTTGTCAAAATGGTTGACACCGTGTCCCGAGCGCAATACCAAACAATGTATGTATAAACATTGAGACGGACACAAAATATGTTTATTATTATTATTACTTATTACACGCATAAGCAGTGTACCTACATACATTACTTACGCACATGCGTCACTCCTATAAATAGACATGAAATAGACACATTTAAGGGGAGTGCATAATTGAATTAAAGATCACACTGAATAAGGAGTCAAGTCAGAAAATAATTGACAGATTTTCTATTAAAATTAATACATTTTAAAATATTAATATCGTGTATGTAATCCAAAACTCCTTATGATTTTTTTTAATCTTATCTTCTCACAATAGTGTAAATGAAATCATTTAAATATAAAACATGTAGAATGGAAGAGGAATTCTTGATGTTTAATAATTCGTCGTGAGTAATTTGTATTGCTCATTTTTTTTTTATATAAAGTATTTATGTGTCATATTTTTTGCTTGATTTTTTAAAAATCGATATCGATTTCGGCAAACTTTTGACATCTACGGACGAAGCAAGAGGTACAATTTATCGCAAAGGTTTGTTGAGACCTATAGCGATTTAAAAAAAATCTAGTAAGAGATAATACTTCGTAGAATTAAAACTTTATACAGTAAAAATGTTTCGCAATTATGGTTAATCCTCCAAAAAAAAGTGAAATTATTATTATTTGTATAAGAAAAATGTAAAATTGATTTTTTATTGCTAATGCAAGAAAAACGAACGTATTATTATTTGAATAAGAGTCGAGTAATGTTGATTTTTTTATTGTTTATGCTTGAAGGATCAACCTCTGAAATATTGTGTGTTTTTATCTCAACTGTAACATATTATCAGAATAACATGAGATATTAAAATTGTCAGACTAGATCAGTAGGTACCTTAATTTTCTCGAGGCTAGTGCCATTTTTGTTGAAAAATATTGTACCTATCCGAAAGTGAATACAGTATTGTTTATTTAGGTTAGTATTTCAATCATTATTTCCATTTTTATAAATTTCTCCATTAATTACTTTTATTTTTGAACAGAATTGCATAGTAGTTACACAATGTTTTCATTAAAAATAAAATAAATAAATTGAATCATACGACTTGCAACCCTATTCTCTTTTTTGACAAACAGATAATTATCTAACCAAATGTAAATACTACAAATACTATCATCTTTCACGCCTTCAAGTATTACATCACGCAACAGACTGCTTGTTGCTTCCTCATAGTTTCTACATTCGGTAATTACAAAGTAATTAATTTTAATTAAATGCACCTCTGTTCTTTTAAAATTTATTACATGTTTACCATATAAGTAAACATAGGCTTACACACCCTCACATAGATTATCATCAATCCGTAGAACGTTTATTTCAAGTGATAGCTTTAAATAGTCATCGTTGGCTGTTTGTTTAAAGTGTCAAAATGAAATATTGTTATAATTAGATCTAATGTTGTGTAATAAAATAAGATGGGCTATAATAGAATGAGATGAGTTGGGATGCAGTGAGATTAAATGAGATGAGGCAATATAAGGTGTCGTGAAAAGAGGTCAGGTGTAATGTCTATGAAAAAAGGTATGATGTGCTGCTTGTGTGAAATGCTGTGTTGATGTAGATAGAATAAGGTGAGAAGAAATACTGTGTAATGAAATGAGATAAGATGGATCTTGTCTATTGAGATGAGATTGGATGCTGTGAAATAAGATAATTAGAGATGCTGTGATGTAAGGTAAAATATAATGTTATGAATTTTTTGACACAATTGGATGTCGGGGACTGGATTTTTTTACTTACTAGAAGTGTAAATATGAAACATATTTTGAACTACTACAGATTAATCAGAAACTCTGTGTTGTGCACTCCTTAAGGAAGTTCACATATGTATGTGTATCATATACAACATACCTACCTAGTTAATACCTATTCAAATAGGTTGACTATGGATGAGTGTGATCAGTTGGAATGATAAATCTGTAGTAGTTCAAAATATGTTTGTAAAATATAATTACTGATAAGATTCAGTGAAATAAGATGATAAGCGATACTTAGGTAAGGTAAAATATAATGATTGATGTGATTAAGTGAAATGGGATTAGACCGAATATTTCGAATTGAGATAAGACGAGATACTGTGAAATGAGATGATATGGGATAGTTTATTGTGATGCGAGAAAAAACAACTCTTGGAATGCTATAAAATTAGAAAGAAAACATCTTGTCATCGTTGAGATGGAATGGGATTATGTAAAATGAGGGTAACCTCTACTAACAAATGTGAAATGAGATAAAAAAAAATCAATTTAGTATTAATCATTATTAATTTTAGTAATATAAAATATTTAAAAAAAATCTCATGGTCTTACATTCTGAGGATAAGGGACGTAAATTGAACGTTCTGGAATCATTGGAGATTAATAAATGTCTATCTAACAAAGTGGACATTATTAATGTCCAAACTCCTTTAAATTCGCCGTTCGTTCTAAAATATCCCCACCTAACATCGCTTAATATCTTAAGTAGGTATATATAGACGTTGCTTTCTCTTGTAAATTTAGTTTATTCTCCGCCCTGATGATGCCAATGTATTGGTGAAAGCGCTAGGTGTTATTGTAGTATACTTTGCTATACATTAATGTGAAATATAAAACAGTATTTTTTATATTTAATATTATTAAAATGTTGTTTCACAATGTCAACACTGAAACATTAAATTTAATTAAATAATAATTCTATTTGTTTCAGGTATGTATCTAGCTCCTTTTTCCAGTAAATTAATATTCAAGAGCAATGGGTAAGTATTCATTTTTTCTTTTAAAAAAATACTTAAAAATACTCTGTGTCAAAATATGTTATTTTTATTATTATATAATTAGATGTTCAACCAATACTTCGCATTAGTGTAAAATTATTAGTATTTTTTTATAAAGGATACCAACAGAAATAGCTCTAGTAGGTTCATTGTAGGTTGATATTTACAAACTTCAATTTTCTACCTCAAACTTGTTCAATATGTACGTATTATCGTTGACTTCTTATTCATACCTCGTACTCTTAAACGTTCCATCTCTTACTCTTGGGAATGTATGCACCCCCTGTTGTTGTTGACAAATAATACTTGCCTACACTGTACTACACACACTAGCTACATACTCGAATATGTTTACAGGAATGCAGTGGAATATTATAGGGATAGTAATAACACATATAATATTATTATGGAAAAGGTAATATAAACCGAACTCCCTCAAGAGTTACGTGACATACTAGATACATATATGAAAAGATATATTGTTTTTGTTTGTGATCATTGCGCCACCCATCTTTCCGTAGGTATTAAGTATAAACTGAATAACATAACATTAAATTTGTTGATTAACTGAAGTATAAGAATTAGTGGTGTACTAACTCCTTTCTTAAAAATAACTGTTCTTTAATGAATAGGTATCAGATACATTTACCTAACTATTCCATTAGGATATATCCCACACGTGGGAAGGCAGCAAACTAACTGAACATAAATATATAAGTATGTAATATATATCCATGTTATTTAAAAAATAAGACATTTAACATGGGTGGTATAGGTATATCACTCTGAATTAAATATGTGAGAGTGCATTTTGTAATATTTCAACACCTTCCTTTTAACCAAGTATATCAGCCTTTGTTATTGAGATTTGATATTTTAAGGCTTAATTAGAGAAAGTTCCTATTAGGTAGAACTGCATTGAAGTTTTGATAGCGTACATAATAAGGGTGGATGGCTATTATAATAAGTTCGGAATTAAGGGTGAGAAGTCCACTTTTCCCTAGTCCAGTTTGGTTTATCGATCAAATATAAAACACGCTCAACAGGGTCCGTTTTGTGTAAGTATACGTTTTCCCCTTTTCATCTAGTCGTATTTTGATCTCAATTATCTCTTAGTCGTGTAAAGTGGGATAAGTGATGTGATTCAAAGGTGAAATCTACCCCTCGGTCTGTGTTTCAACCCTCCCCTTTAAACATTATCTTTGATCTATATTATATCAGGAATCGAATTTACTCTCGACTACTTTGGTAGCGTTCTGCTTCATTGGAACCATTCACAGGACTTTATAAGAAGAGTTAGTGAGGCGAACAATCGATTACTTGACGTCTCGAACATTATTTATTAAATATTTCGATGTCCATAATACGTATTTGGATTATAATCGAACGCCATTCAGATACACATTCGATTTTTCCATCGATTACAGAAGTTTATCAAGCTTAGCAATCGATTGATCAGTAATGATGCCGTCAGATGATTTTGGATATACGAATATCTAATTATTTGTCAATACTGAGAAATTCAAGTTGAAAGAGTTACAAATTCTACCCTTTTCCGTCAATAAAATACAAAGCTAAAAGTTAATAAAAAACATTTCAAATTATCGATTGATTTATTCGATTTTAAAGACATCGATTGGAAAATTTATTTCAACATTCGTATCACTAAGAATAAAAACCTAGGAATAAATTTTATGTTCTATTTTTTTATTATACCGATTATTGATTGTGTCTTACCTGGAAGGAATTTTTTTTCCTTGCTTAAGATCTTTTGTGTTACCGTTGAAAACGCTCATTTATAATCTCATAATATTATAAATGATGATTCCTGCAGGGTAGAATTCTATTAGAATTCATGAAGGCTTTTTCTTTTTACATAATTGATATGTGGGGATGAGTATTATAGCATAATTGATAATAATAATAATGTATTGGTACGAGGCATATTGTTATGATCAAGAGAAATAAGACGTATAAGGCTGTACCTTTTGAAATCTGTTATTGAACAACTTTTGATATGGGTAATTGACTTATTCCCATGGTTTTGAATAATACGAGAGAAGCTTATATAGATTCATGTTCTTTATTCTGTCAAACAATGAGTGTATTATGCTCATAATTTGAAGGCCTTAATATTTTTATTTCTTTATTAAAATTATGTAAAATATGTTGTATATTAGGTATGTACATTTTGTTCGAAAAATATAGTTAAAATTTTCAATTCAGCATGGATCCATGCCCCAAACATTTATTTATTTATAACAAAGTGTACCAACAAGCACACATGACGTGGTTAGATGTAAGAAATCACTACAAAGTGATAATTTCGCCACTGCATATTATAATCACATTTTTTCTTATGTAAACTCATTTGTTGATTTTGTTATGTGAATGATGATGTGAAAAATAAAATAAATAAATAAAATATATTATAGCAATAGGTACATAAATTATACATTTAAATAAAATCAATTAAATATCCCTCTTATAGGCACACCTTTATGACATAATTGAGTAGTTTGTCTATCTTGAAGATCTAATGTTTTATAAACATGTAGACGACAATCTACATGTTTATAACATATAAACATGTACTATACTTATGTATATACACGTATAGATGCCGTGATGGCATAGACAGATATATCTTTTGTACACTTTTGGAATATCACATTTGATTTATCTACAATATAATTTTTCTTCTTCCTCTGCTATAGTTAAGACTGTGTCCTGTTGTTCTCGGAGCCTGCTCCTGGTAGGTGGATGCCCAGCTATCCCTTTTTCTTCCCTTCGTTTGGGTGGTCTTCCTGAGGGTCTGCTTCCTGTTATTCACTTATCTGCTGCTATCCTCACTATTCGATTCGAACTCGCTCTCCCCACAAGATTTTTCCAAAAGTGTCTTT
Organism: Athripsodes cinereus; assembly: GCA_947579605.1. Lineage (NCBI taxonomy): Eukaryota > Metazoa > Arthropoda > Insecta > Trichoptera > Leptoceridae > Athripsodes > Athripsodes cinereus. The sequence goes on along the minus strand of OX388320.1, from coordinate 14,558,813 downwards.
TTACTCTTCCCCATCACATAATATTCAATCAAATTTATTTATCAGTGAGGATATGGCAATTGGCTGCTTAACTTTAAAGAAATGTCGCTATGAGAAAATATGTTATTACATGTTTGCAACGTATTTGTTAGTCGTTTGCCATCACATTGTGCATTTATTCGGTACAACGCTTTTCAAAGACGCTAACAGAATATTTCTTAGACAAATTTAATACTTGTGTATTTATCGTGTTTTCAGAATTTCTCAGTTTGTATTTATAGTATGTAGGTTTGTAGGAACTGCTTGGTATGAAAATTCCGATCACTTCTTCTCTTCAGGTCAACCGTTTCTGGCATATTATATTAGTGTTTTGTCCTTTTGAACCTCTGCCAAGCCATGCGCAGCGAATAGAGCCTTTTGCAGTTTCGTTATAATGCACACATATCAGTGGCGGAACTAGGCTTTATATATTGGCGATACTTTTATAATGAAAAGTTTTGTTTTTTAAAAAGTTTAACATTGGCGAATATTTTTAAATATAGACATAAATACCTGACTTTTAAAATGTCTTCTCTAATCCCCCTCCCCTCTCCTCTTCAAAGTTACCAGAATAATAATTTATTAAAGGAATTTGAGCTTTTTGCTAGTTTTTATATAAAACTTCATATGTTTCATTTTAATATAATAGCTACTACTACACCATCACGGCATATCCCACAAGTGGGGTAGCCAGCAGACCAGTTGCATGAAATAAACATGCAAGCCGTCTTCTCTGGGCCAACAAAAAATTAAGACATTCAGGATGAGTGGCAAACCTCATCCCTGAATTTGAGATGTAAAATGTCTTTATTTTTTCGAACACCTGCCTTTTACAGGACACTCAAAAATTCAGCTCAGTTTTAATAATAATACATCCTTATCACCAGATTATTATTTTATATTTTAGAGATTTAAAAAAATCTTAAAATATATTTTGCACTCATGCATTCAATATTATTAATGTAGGTACCTATTGGTCTTTGCATGTTTGAAAAGCAGCATGTCGTTGTATTACAGATATTTTTTTTTATTTATTTATTTATTTATTTAATCAAGTTATAAAGATAACATTTAATTTTATAACTTATAATAACCTTATGATTAACTACCATTATTATACTTATTTTCTATTTCAATTATCTTAAATTATGGATCAACTTTAATAAAACATTCCAATAATAAAACAATACATTCCACTAAGAAAAAAGATATGCGGTGTTATTTTTTTGCATGTGTGGGATACGTGCCACTGATCCATATAGGTATGTGCATTTTGAAGATAAATTTAATAGGCAATTAAAACAATATTACTATTCGTTGTGATTCAGTTTTATTACTTACCTAAGTTCAATTACAAATAGACACCTAATATTTTCTGAACCAATTTATATTGGACATAATAATAATAATAATAGTAATAATAATAATAATAGTTGCTCCTTAGCAACGGCGATAATAAGAAGCTAAATAAAATATCTCTGAAGATATAATTTAATTAAAATACATTTACACTAAATGTATACATTAAAACTCCATATTATAATAAAAGACTAAAAATAATTCACATCAAGATAATAAATATCAAGAAAACATAATTATATAAACAGTTATAAAGTGGTACTGAAGTGTCAAAATAAACATCATTACATCTATATATATATGTAAGTAAATCAATATAATTCTGAGTATATGCTTCAAATTATAATATAATATTATTTATAAAAGTGCCTAAAAGTTTCAATTCATCATTTGTAATCAATATATCATTTAATTATTACAATATTCTTATCAATGTAAACAAATTTATCAATCAATATCATTCTATTTGACATTTAATATTTAAATTTTAATTATCCTTATAATCAAGAACCAAGACAAGATTGAAGATTAAATTTTAAAATAAAAATAATGATATCAAGTTCATAAGTACTTAAATAAAATCTACACCACAAGTACTTAAATAATTTAATTATCAAAATTGTTCCAAGCTACAAATTCAAAAAATTTTTTGACACATTAACAAGTTTACTTTATTGACATTTTATAAAAGTTTTGATGAAAATTTAAAATCATATGACTTCAACCACCAAGAAAGCACTTTACCACACTTCAGTACCTGAAGAAAATAAAAGTCAAATATTATTATATAATATAATAATAATTTAATTTATAATATGGAGTCAAACTCAAGATATCAAGATACTCGTCCATCGGAATCCCGAGATTCATGCGCGACCGTTAATTTAGAATCAAGTGTTTCCCGAGAAAGACGAGATTCTATCGCGATTACCACTAGTAGACAACAACATAGTCAAAATGTTTTGCAGATCAATGACGACTCTATGTTGTTACGGTCTGCAACCATTGAGACAAATTTGTATTCACCCCAGTCATTTACTTTCGAGATGAACAGGGATTTGTATCGTGAATACTATCGTTTTTCAAAATTTGAGTCTACTAGTTTGGTATTGTGCCTGGAATATATTGTAAATTATATGAAGTCGGCCTATCCAAATTTTGAATTTAATGAAAATATAATAACTAATCAGATAAATAATATTAAAAATAATAATGTATTAACGTTTGATGAAATAAATAATATAAAAAAACAATTAGAAATAGAAACTGGTCTAAATTATAGAAATTTAAATACAAACTTAAGACCAGAAAAAACAAAAGCAGGAACTTCTAGGCAGAGATTAAAATGGACAACCGAAGTTAATAAATTCATAATTCAACAATATTTTATCGTAACGGATTTGGAAACAAATTTATTAGGTTATAGGCAACGCTTACATACGGTATTTAGGCAAAATTTTCCGGCAGTTGACGTAAGCGAACAAAGACTTTCCGATCAAAGACGATCAATAATACGTAATAATTTACTACCTAGAACAATAATCGATCAAATAAAAAAAGATGTGGCTGATAGCATACACCGCGATAACAATCCTGACATTCCATTAAATAATAATGATGATGACAATAATAATACAATACAATTAAATACTAGCCTAGAAGACGACATAAATGTAGAATCGATTACTTTAATAAATGATAATAATATAATAATAAATAACGTTATCCATAATGTAGATGATAACGTCGCGAATGATAATAATATTACAGAATTGATCAATTCTGTACGCGAAAACATCAATCTTTATGCTAATACAGATCCGATGTGTAGGCCCAAATTTAGAAAATTAAATTCGTCTAAAAAACTTTCGTCTTTAATTTGCGAGTTTAATAATAAAATATTTAACAAATTTCTGTACGATAATATATCATTTTTGAATTTACATTTACTTATATATGCTAGTGTGGTAACCATTCATAAAAAAATTGGCTCTAAGCTTATAATAATAAATAATAATCAAAATAATACAGCTAAATCAAAACCCCACTGGCAAATTCGTTTGGAAAATAACATAAAAAATATTCGTACAGATATTGCTAGAGTCACAGAATTTAAAAACGGGAATCGGGGTAGGAATATAATAAAATATTTTGAAAAAATAGCACGAAATAATGGATTCAATATATCTGATATACAAAACAATCAAATTAACGAAATACTAGATATATTAAAACAAAAACTTGCCGCGAAATCTAGCCGATTACGCCGGTATAATAAAGAACTTAAACGTAAAAAAGATAACGCTTCTTTTGTAAAAAATGAAAAACAATTCTATAAAAAATTAAATAGTAATATCGATTTTAATAAAAATAATAATGGCTTACCATCGGAACCGGAATTAAAACAATTTTGGTCTAACATATGGAGTAAAAATATTGAGCATAAAAATGGAAATTGGATAAATGAGGAAATTGATCGATATTCAGATGTGGACGAAATGGAATTCTCCAATATTTCCGTTGACTTAATTAAAAATGTAATTAAAAATACACATAACTGGAAATCCCCGGGTTGCGACGGAATACATAATTTCTGGTATAAACGTTTCACATCCCTACAACCTTATATTGCTAATTCTTTAACAAATCTCATACAACACCCGCAAAATGTTCCTAAATTTTTATCAAAAGGTCTAACATACATGCTACCTAAAAGTCAAAATACAACAAATCCATCTCAATATAGACCTATAACGTGTTTACCGACTATTTATAAAATATTAACATCGTGCTTAACTAATAAAATATATAATCACGTGACGCGAAATAAAATTTTGGCTGAAGAACAAAAAGGGTGTCGTAAAAATCATATGGGATGTAAGGAACAACTAATAATAGATTCCGTAATACTTAAACAAATACAAACGCGTAATCGTAATTTAAATATTTGTTATATCGATTATCAAAAAGCATTTGATAGCGTACCTCACTCGTGGCTAATAGAAATTTTCAAAATTTATAAAATTAATCCAACAATCATAAATTTCTTAAAAATAGTAATGAGTTCGTGGAATATCGATTTAAATTTAAGTCTTAATAATAAATCTATAACTCTAAAAGATATTCCTATTAAAAGAGGTATCTATCAAGGAGATTCCTTAAGTCCACTTTGGTTTTGTTTGGCAATAAATCCTCTATCCAATTTATTAAATGAATCCAAATATGGAATCAAAATTAACGGAAATACTCGTTCGTCAACAAAAATATCGCATTTAATGTATATGGACGATATAAAAATATACGCTAAATCGGATACCGAATTAGAAAAACTAATGAGTATAACAAAAAAATTCTCAGACGACATAAGAATGTCTTTTGGGCTAGATAAATGTAAAACATTACACATTGAAAAAGGTAAAATTATAGAATGTCAGGATATAGTTTCTAATTATCAAATTAATAACATGAATAGTAATGAAATATACAAATATTTAGGTTTTCCGCAATCTAAAAATTTAAATCACTCTTTAATCAAAACTCAATTAACAAATGATTTTAAAGATAGACTTAATAAAATATTTAAATGTGATCTATCGGCCAAAAACATAGTAAAAGCAATAAACGCGTGAGCAATCCCATTATTAACATACTCATTTGGCATCATAAAATGGTCTAAAACGGATCTAGATAAATTAGAAAGACTTATTAGAACACAACTAACAAAAAATAGGTATCATCATCCAAATTCCGCGAAAGAAAGGTTGGTTCTGCCTAGGAGTATAGGAGGAAGAGGAATTGTTAACATTTCCTCTTTACATAATAATCAAATAGAATCCCTTAAAACATTTTTTAAGAACAAACAAAATAATTCTATATTACATAAAATTATAATACAGGCCGATAAAAATCATACACCTTTAAATTTAAATGACGAAACAGTAGGTCCGCGATTAAACTATTTAAATATTTTGTTAGAATCTTGGGGTAGGAAGGAACTTCATGCTAGACACCTCAATGATCTCAACCAATCTTATGTTGACAAATATGCGTCAAACAGGTGGTTGACCATTGGGGAATTGTATGGGGAAACCGAGGGTTTTATGCTAGCAATTCAAGATCAGGTAATAAATACAAAAAATTATCAAAAATATATTATAAAAAATCAAAACATAATTGATGATTCGTGTAGAAAATGTCTGGCCAAACCGGAAACAATTCAACACATAGTTTCGGGTTGTTCCACTCTCGCTCAAACTGAGTATACTTATAGACATAATCATGACGCAAAAATTATACATCAAAATTTAGCTATTAAACATAATCTTTTAAACTCAAATAATGTAATACCTTATTTTAAATACAACCCGGAACCGGTTTTAGAAAATCAAAATTATAGGCTCTATTATGATAAAACCATAATAACAGATAGACAAATACATCATAATAGACCCGATTTAGTATTACATGATAAACGTAATAAAATAACGTACCTAATCGACATCGCTGTCCCAAATACACATAATATACAAACAACCGTCGCTGAAAAAATACGTAAATATACAGAACTAGCAGGAGAAATAAAAAATATTTGGCATTCTAGGTCCGTTTATATAATACCTTTAGTCATGTCAGCTACAGGGGTAACTCCGAAATCTTTAATAAATAATTTACAAAAATTAGATTTACCGGTTAATTTGTACATTAAAATTCAAAAATCTATTATAATAAACACTTGTAATATTGTAAAAAAGTTTTTGAACACAGATATTTCAGGCACAATGCTGGTATTTTGATCCCGCGTTTTGAGCCTAATCCTTTGATATCCTGTATATCTGGATAGGTGAATTTTTCCCGGCATTAGACTGTTAAGTTTTTGTGTGATCATGACTGATCATATGGAGACTTATCTGGTTGTACAATGCTGAGAAGTGTGGATGGCAATTCTGCCGCCGCGTAAAAAAAAAATAATAATGTATTAACGTTTGATGAAATTAATGATATAAAAAAACAATTAGAAATAGAAACTGGTCTAAATTATAGAAATTTAAACACAAACTTAAGACCAGAAAAAACAAAAGCAGGAACTTCTAGGCAGAGATTAAAATGGACAACCGAAGTTAATAAATTCATAATTCAACAATATTTTATCGTAACGGATTTAGAAACAAATTTATTAGGTTATAGGCAACGCTTACATACGGTATTTAGGCAAAATTTTCCGGCAGTTGACGTAAGCGAACAAAGGCTTTCCGATCAAAGACGATCAATAATACGTAATAATTTACTACCTAAAACAATAATCGATCAAATAAAAAAAGATGTGGCCGATAGCATACACCGCAGTAACAACCCTGACATTCCATTAAATAATAATGATGATGACAATAATAATACAATACAATTAAATACTAGCCTAGAAGACGACATAAATGTAGAATCAATTACTTTAATAAATGATAATAATATAATAATAAATAACGTTATCCATAATGTAGATGATAACGTCGCGAATTATAATAATATTACAGAATTGATCAATTCTGTACGCGAAAACATCAATCTTTATGCTAATACAGATCCGATGTGTAGGCCCAAATTTAGAAAATTAAATTCGTCTAAAAAACTTTCGTCTTTAATTTACGAGTTTAATAATAAAATATTTGACAAATTTCTGTACGATAATATATCATTTTTGAATTTACATTTACTTATATATGCTAGTGTGGTTACCATTCATAAAAAAATTGGCTCTAAGCTTATAATAATAAATAATAATCAAAATAATACAGCTAAATCAAAACCCCACTGGCAAATTCGTTTGGAAAATAACATAAAAAATATTCGTACAGATATTGCTAGAGTCACAGAATTTAAAAACGGGAATCGGGGTAGGAATATAATAAAATATTTTGAAAAAATAGCACGAAATAATGGATTCAATATATCTGATATACAAAACAATCAAATTAACGAAATACTAGATATATTAAAACAAAAACTTGCCGCGAAATCTAGCCGATTACGCCGGTATAATAAAGAACTTAAACGTAAAAAAGATAACGCTTCTTTTGTAAAAAATGAAAAACAATTCTATAAAAAATTAAATAGTAATATCGATTTTAATAAAAATAATAATGGCTTACCATCGGAACCGGAATTAAAACAATTTTGGTCTAACATATGGAGTAAAAATATTGAGCATAAAAATGGAAATTGGATTAATGAGGAAACTGATCGATATTCAGATGTGGACGAAATGGAATTCTCCAATATTTCCGTTGACTTAATTAAAAATGTTATTAAAAATACACATAACTGGAAATCGCCGGGTTGCGACGGAATACATAATTTCTGGTATAAACGTTTCACATCCCTACAACCTTATATTGCTAATTCTTTAACAAATCTCATACAACACCCGCAAAACGTTCCTAAATTTTTAACAAAAGGTCTGACATATATGCTACCTAAAAGTCAAAATACAACAAATCCATCTCAATACAGACCTATAACGTGTTTACCGTCTATTTATAAAATATTAACATCGTGCTTAACTAATAAAATATATAATCACGTGACGCAAAATAAAATTTTGGCTGAAGAACAAAAAGGGTGTCGTAAAAATCATATGGGATGTAAGGAACAACTAATAATAGATTCCGTAATACTTAAACAAATACAAACGCGTAATCGAAATTTAAATATTTGTTATATCGATTATCAAAAAGCATTTGATAGCGTACCTCACTCGTGGCTAATAGAAATTTTCAAAATTTATAAAATTAATCCAACAATCATAAATTTCTTAAAAACAGTAATAGGTTCGTGGAATATCGATTTAAATTTAAATCTTAATAATAAATCTATAACTCTAAAAGATATTCCTATTAAAAGAGGTATCTATCAAGGAGATTCCTTAAGTCCACTTTGGTTTTGTTTGGCAATAAATCCTCTATCCAATTTATTAAATGAATCAAAATATGGAATCAAAATTAACGGAAATACTCGTTTGTCAACAAAAATATCGCATTTAATGTATATGGACGATATAAAAATATACGCTAAATCGGATACCGAATTAGAAAAACTAATAAGTATAACAAAAACATTCTCAGACGACATAAGAATGTCTTTTGGGCTAGATAAATGTAAAACTTTACACATTGAAAAAGGAAAAATTAAAGAATGTCAGGACATAGTTTCTAGTTATCAAATTAATAACATGAATAATAACGAAATATACAAATATTTAGGTTTTCCGCAATCTAAAAATTTAAATCACTCTTTAATCAAAACTCAATTAACAAATGATTTTAAAGATAGACTTAATAAAATATTTAAATGTGATCTATCGGCCACAAACATAGTAAAAGCAATAAACGCGTGGGCAATCCCATTATTAACATACTCATTTGGCATCATAAAATGGTCTAAAACGGATCTAGATAAACTAGAAAGACTTATTAGAACACAATTAACAAAAAATAGATATCACCATCCAAATTCCGCGAAAGAAAGGTTGGTTCTGCCTAGGAGTATAGGAGGAAGAGGAATTGTTAACATTTCCTCTTTACATAATAATCAAATAGAATCCCTTAAAACATTTTTTAAAAACAAACAAAATAATTCTATACTACATAAAATTATAATACAGGCCGAAAAAAATCATACACCTTTAAATTTAAATGACGAAACAGTAGGTCCGCGATTAAACTATTTAAATATTTTGTTAGAATCTTGGGGTAGGAAGGAACTTCATGCTAGACACCTCAATGATCTCAACCAATCTTATGTTGACAAATATGCGTCAAACAGGTGGTTGACCATTGGGGAATTGTATGGGGAAACCGAGGGTTTTATGCTAGCAATTCAAGATCAGGTAATAAATACAAAAAATTATCAAAAATATATTATAAAAAATCAAAATATAATTGATGATTCGTGTAGGAAATGTCTGGCCAAACCGGAAACAATTCAACACATAGTTTCGGGTTGTTCCACTCTCGCTCAATCTGAGTATACTTATAGACATAATCATGTAGCAAAAATTATACATCAAAATTTAGCTATTAAACATAATCTTTTAAACTCAAATAATGTAATACCTTATTATAAATACAACCCGGAACAGGTATTAGAAAATCAAAATTATAGGCTCTATTATGATAAAACCATAATAACAGATAGACAAATACATCATAATAGACCCGATTTAGTATTACATGATAAACGTAATAAAATAACGTACCTAATCGACATCGCTGTCCCAAATACACATAATATACAAACAACCGTCGCAGAAAAAATACGTAAATATACAGAACTAGCAGGAGAAATAAAAAATATTTGGCATTCTAGGTCCGTTTATATAATACCTTTAGTCATGTCAGCTACAGGGGTAACTCCGAAATCTTTAATAAATAATTTACAAAAATTAGATTTACCGGTTAATTTGTACATTAAAATTCAAAAATCTATTATAATAAACACTTGTAATATTGTAAAAAGGTTTCTGAACACAGATATTTCAGGCACAATGCTGGTATTTTGATCCCGCGTTTTGAGCCTAATCCTTTGATATCCTGTATATCTGGATAGGTGAATTTTTCCCGGCATTAGACTGTTAAGTTTTTGTGTGATCATGACTGATCATATGGAGACTTATCTGGTTGTATAATGCTGAGAAGTGTGGATGGCAATTCTGCCGCCGCGTAAAAAACAGTATCGGTACTTGAAAACAGTGACACTAAACTCTACTGGGATCGACCAATACAAACTGATCGAACTATTCTAGCTAATCGACCAGATATTGTGTTGGTTGATCGCAGATGCCGTAAAACATACATCATAGACATCACTATACCGCACGATGAAAATTTAAATAAAGCTGAGCAAGATAAGATAATAAAATATCTTGATCTTGCTCACGAAATCAAAGATATGTGGAGAACACCTACCACAATCATCGTGCCTATAGTGTTGTCTGTGAATGGTTTAATACCTAAGAGTCTGTCAAACAATCTCAGAAAACTGGGAGTAGATGACAGGCTCAAATACAGCATGCAGAAGGCCGTACTTCTATCGTCCACCAGGATAGTAAGAAGGTTTTTGTCCCTGTAGCTCTGTAAGTGATCTCCCATGATTGTAGGTACTATTTCATAGAACATCATGGAAGAATCAACTCGAATAATGTTGGGGTTCTACATTTTGAATATACATAAATTTATTTTAATATTTTATGGTTTTTGTTATTTAATGTTATTTTTAAATTTTATTGTTAATCTTATATTGTGTTCAAAATGTAGAATCAAATATTGTTTTGTTTAATAAATGAGATATGAGATAATAATAATAATAGTTTATTAAACACAAATATCATTTACAATAATTGAACAATAAAATAATACATTTTTTTCCTAATACAATTACTCCCCAAAATTGAGCGTAGTTCGTGCTTTGGGGAGAATTATTTTATACTATATTAGCAATTAAAATTAAAAAAAAATAGCAATTAGAAAAAAGACATACACATACAGTCATAATGTTCCGACTAGAAGTTCCACTTAACAAGTTTAATCATAGCATATAGATCAAATCAGAAATATACAAGAAAATCACACCAAAATAAAAAACAAACAAAAATCAAAAAAGAGTCATACCATAATTATTCATGTATTCAGTCTCGTTCAATATTTATTTATTTATTCTTTTTGCACATCATCATTACATTACAGTGTTAACAAAATAATACATTTTTTTAAAAACTAGGACGATGTGCAGTGGCGAGATTATCACTATAAAGTAATTTCTTCCATCTAACCACGATATATCTATTTATATCAATATATCAATATATCTTTTGACAAACTTTTTAAATTATCAATATATCTTTTGACAAACTTTATAAATTGCTGTAGGTCAACATTATCAGCACGTCCATGTTCTATATCTAACTGGTTATAACACTTCACACCTTTGTATGCATAGTGGTGTTGGCCTGTTGTAGTTCTCTTGAAGGGGACTTTAAGAAGTCCTCCTCCACGCGCCCTGAGACTAATACAACATTCCAAGTGGAGTGTTCATTAACAGTTTTGTACTTTGAATGCATCGATTGGAATGCCAGATGCATTCTCATAGAAACTTTGGATAGCGTTTACTAAAAATCGTTGTTAAGGAAAAAATGTCTTCATTCATTCATACCTTTGATGATAAGTTTGACAGACTGCAACACAAGCTTTGAACAATATGGCATCTCAGTCACTTTTTGAGCACTGTATTCTCAAAACACCTACAAGTACACCTCTACGCTCAGCTAAGACATCCACCAACATGCTAGATGGAAACAATAGAACAAACAAGTCCTGCTTCTATGATAGGGCTTTTGGCGTCGCAGGACCCGTCATCTGGAACCGACTCCCCGAGGACCTCCGTAAAAACCAGCCGATAATAACGTTCAAGAGCAAGTTGAAGACATCGCTATTCTAATATAGTTTCCCGCGACCTTGAGATGGATGCTCCATTAAACGGCGCCGAACAAATCATCCAATATACATACATACAGGAAATGAGAATTGTCGGTTGTCTATGGATATTTTTGAATGCACTTGTTTTTTGTAACATGTCGTACAGTATGTATTTCATAGTGAAAAAATCTAAATAATAACGGTGAATCCTTACATAAATCCTTTATTTAAATAACCTGATCATAATATATAAACAACCATCACGGCATTTTCTGCAAGTGAGATAGCCAGTGGGCCGACAACATATTACAATAAACATGAAAGTGGTCCTCTCCGTGCCAGCAAAATTCAAGCAATTTAAGATGGGTGGTATAAGTTCACTGTGGACTAGAAAAGGTTTCATGTTTTACGAATATCTGACTTTTTTATGTCATTCGTATACCAACAGAAAAAAGTGAAACACATTTTCTTTACAGGAAAAATATGAACTTATTCTGATTTAAAACTAAAAGATTATTAAATATAAAGATTTTATACTTCTTATAAATAATAAATCTTATTTTCATTTCTCAAGAAAATTCATTAAAACTAACACGAGGAATATAATTTTATCTTTTTCTCTTAAAATAATTTGAGAAAAGGATAAAAAAAAAACGTAAGACTCTATCAACTCAAAAACGATTTGCAAATTGACAACTGTAGTTTTATTTGAAATAGCTAATTTAAAAGAATTTTATCAAAAAAATTAAAAGCTTTGTATAAAACAACTATTTGCTTTGATAATAAATTATTCATAATAAAAGCTTTTTTATACAATGAAGCAATACAGAATATAACAATAAATAAATAACAATATAATATAAATATAATAATCAACTTTAATATTTGATATGCATAAGAATAATATAATAAATATTATATAAATACTTAAATAATTGACATAACTGTGGTGTGTGTTTGTGGATAACAGCTGAGTTATGAACGACTTATTTATATTTTTGTAAACCATATTTAGAGTAGTTGTCTGTTTTGGTCATTTTATCAATAATTTTTTTTTTTTTTTAAATACATCATAATCACATATCTCACAAGTGAGGTAGTCAGTAAAGAATGGACCCTCTATACACCCAGATATCTCAGGAATCAAGGACTCCTATTTTACCGAACTTGCAATAATAGCTCAAAAGCCAGCACACTTAACATCATGCAAATTGTCCTTTCCGTACCAATAATTATTGAGGCCTTCAAAATGGGTGAGATACCTCATCGTTGAATTGAAGATGTTAAATGTCTTATTCATAACTTTTATGAAAGTTTGTCTTTTACATGACACTGAAAATAAATTAATAGAAGGGTGGGAGATCCATTCATCACGAAAAAAATTTATGAAACGTTTTCCCTGACAATTATTACAGTATTCATAAAACATCGCGAACAAGACATTTAAATATCTTTGATTCAGCGATAACGTAAGCCACCTATTCTGATTATCATATTTACATCTCTCATAAAGAGAACAACATTATATTAATTTGTATTATATAATGTGATAAGTCTACTGGCTACACATGACTCCATGATAGTGTAGATACTGAGACAGACAGATAAAATGTACATAAGATACAAATTTGAACATTTTCCAGATCGGAACTTTGACGATGATTGCGTTATTGAAATAAAGTGTATTGGAAAATTTAAGGAATAAAATAAAAGTAAAAAACAAGTACTAGAGGACAGGAATGCATGAAACAGTAAGGGTGTAATGGTGTGATGATAATTTTATGTTTAGAATAATAATATAATATTTTAGTTAGAACACTAGTAAAAATGGAATGAATGTTGTATTGAAGGGAACAACAAAACTTGTATAGATAATTTGGAATATCGGCTAACAATCGATACCATCCCTATTCGTTCTGTTGCGAAGAGAGAACCTTTGGGGAAAATTGTTTTTTACGACAGGGTTGGGACGGCGGCGTCGTTCTACGAAATTTTACAGCTACCTACATTACCAAAATTCCCTTTTGATCCTTTGAAAATACAACAAGTTTCCATTCTGCTGCTGCTACTACTACTGTTATACTTTTGCTATTGGTGCTGGTACAAGCGCTTTTGTTTTATATTTTGTTATATTGTTGTTGTTTTTGGCGTCGCTGTATGTGAAACGCAAACACTTTAAACGAAATTTCTCTTTTGTTTGTGAAGCAGTGTAAATTTTATAAACTTGTGATACCTCTCCAGTAAAATGTCACGTCCGAAAATTGTTGTAGGCACTTAATTTAATAGGTTGTGTATAACATACTACAGAAACTAACTACCTAATATTATTAATATCCTGTAAAATATTTTGGGATCGCCTACAGAATTTCTAAGTTTGAAATGGCTTTGAACTACTAGTTCCATAATAATTTTCTCTAGTATAACAAATACAAAATTTTAGAGAATCTTTATCACAGATTCGGTTTAATCGTAGGGATACACATTATTCACAAATGCTGATGAAATTATCAGTAAACTAAAAGTATATTTTTAGGTTGTCAAATAGGATTTGAAAATTTCAATATTTTTCCGAAACATCAGATATTTAAGATAGAATAAAAGAAGAACGAAAAAAATTAAAAATTATCTCTCTCTCCATCTTTCGCCCTCAACGCTCCTCTCGGGAGAACAGGGCAGAAACCAGCCTCCTCCATTCAGAGCGTCTCTGCGCCAATTGCGTCACCTCTTTCCACGACATTCCCTGCGCTCTGATATCGTTAAAAAATATACTTATACTCAAATCAGCCTCAGCCGATTCGCAAGAGTTTTTGCACAATTCGTGCTTCCATATAAAGGTATTTTGTACAATGTTTGTATTTCCCTGTGCAAACGATAGTGTCTGTTGAGCGATGTTCACATTTGATATTAATTGTAAACGTTTTTATGTACATATCTTGTCAATATTTCTTCTTAAGAGTGCTTCTCTTGTCTTCAAGGATTATAAATATTATTTTTGTTCCATAAAAATATTGTACAAGAAATAATGTTTGAGGAAGATTAATACAATATTTATTTTAATGTTGTAGAGAAGTAGTATTAACATTGGCTGCTGCTCTCAACCTTGTGTCCATGAAAAATGTTGTTAATAAATCTTGTGACAAGCGCATTATTATTTTATAAATTGCCTGTATTAGGATTGTACCATAATATTTGGTACATTTTGATTGATTGGACCAACAATTATGAAATAAAATGGATTGGACTTTACGTTGCCAACAAAAGAATGAGGTTTTCAGGAACTATTTCGACTGTCAGCACTCGCAAACATATTATTTTATCGAATATTTTAAATTCCATATTAATATTTCAGTTCGTTTCCATGTTCTATTCTATATACTATTCTATTCCCTCACGCCGTATCCCAAGTGGGGTAGGCAGAGAGAACGGAACGCCAATTAGATTTTTCCTTACATACTTCTTTCGCTTCCTCCACAGTCATACAATTTCTCATGCACGCACGTCGGTTTCTTTTACTCAAAACACGGCCGTTCTTGAGAATTTGATCTACATGTTCAAGCCATGTAGTTCTCGGACGCCCGCGCTTTCTCACACCCCTCCTTTCAGCCAAGTATATCCTCTTTGTCATTCTTTCCTCTTCCATTCGTTCCACATGACCAAACCATCTCAATTTATTTACACGCATTCTATCAACAACACTCCTCTTGCATCCACTCATTCTTCTAATATCCTCATTCCTCACTCTATCACGCAACGTTTTACCAACCATCCTTCTCAGCCATCTCATCTCTACAGCATTTATTCCACTTACGTCCTTCTTCAACCATGTCCACGTTTTGCTTGCATACATAAGTGTCGGTACCAGGATGGTATTGTGCACTAGCAATTTTGCCATGTTCGACCCATTGTCATTGCCGACAATGGGTCGAAGTGCACCGTTAATCCTAGCACCGGCTCCTTTTCTTTTTCGATATCCTTGTCACATCTTCCATCCCTCGCAAACAAACTTCCTTTTTCCAAACTTCGTTTCCATGTTTCATACATAATTTTAAAATCTTAAAATATCACCATTATAATATATTTGGATACTGACAATACCAAGATTAGAAAGGTATATAAGTGTTGTCATTCAGATGACAGAGCTCTTTGTTGTCATTCAGAAGAAAGAAGAACAGACTTAATTGTGTAAAAAAGATAAAGTCTTTAATAAAAAAAAACACCACATAACAATCACTAGTACGAATATAATAAGCAGTATATTTTTGCAGTGGAAGTGAAGTAGGTCGGCAGCGAAAGGATTGAAAATTCGAGGCTCAATCATTGGGCCAACGACCTAGTACAATGTATCCTTTTTGGGCACGATTATCCAACAAGGAATAAATAGAAAAACTTGAATCATCTCCGACCAGTTTGTGTCTCATATTTTGAGGGGTTTTGAGAGAATACAATAATTGAAATCTCTGAATTCATCAATTTAAGATATTACATTTGTGTAGGACTGCATTTGAAATTTACAATGGATTTTTAATGTGAGACTAAAATTCACTTAACTCTTTTTATAATGAGACTTGTCATATAAAATGTTGTACTACGATAGTGTTCTATGTGAAAGTTTTAATGATCGAAATGGTAACTTGGTAAAAGTATATTATAAAAACAAAAGAGATCCCACATACATGGTTTCCGACATTTCTTTTGATTTATTTCGCTGCCCTGATGATCGCCAACCCTCAAAGAGGAAAATATAGATAAGAAAATAAAAGACAGATAATTGTTCAACATCACGTTTAAAACATTTAAAACCTTTATTTCAGCGATGATGTATGCCACCAGTCCTGTAAATCTTAAATTTGATTGGCATGTAAAAGACGACTTGAATGTTTATCAAATGCTCTTCTGAAAAACGTTCCGATGGAACGTTTTCATACATACCTATGGAACGTTTTCATACATACATTTTGTATTTTATTCATTTTAAAATAATTAATAAAACTTTGAAATTTATAAAATTAAAATTTTGAAGTATTCAATTAAATTGTTTGAATTTTGCAGATATTATCAAAAACATATTTCTGTGTTTACAAAAGGATTATTTTTTATTAAAATGTCAGTTATTTAATATTTTAAAATAGTGATTTATGGAATAATGCGTTCGCTTTTCATTATTGAAGATTGGTAATAGTATAAAATAAATATTGCCTATTTATTTGTTGGATATTTTTTATGTATCCCGTTTCATTCTCAAATGCATAAATATGTATATTTCGTATATATGTATATGAAAAACAGTATTTTTTACATTATATGTGATATAGAAATATTTTGACAATAATGAAATGTTTAACATTTAAATGAAATGCGTATGATGTAGTCAATTGTTGACCTGGTCAAATAAATATTGATAGCAATATTTTTTGGTAAATAAACAAAATACAGTCATATTATAATATGCAGTAGCCTCAATCACCAGGTTGCCGTATTATCGAAGCGTTTAAAAAACTGTGGCTTCCAAAATTCACGAAAGAAGCTACAGGGTTATATTTAAGGCATTTATTTTCCTTTTAGGGATGCTTTACCAGGTACAGTAATACAATATTAACCAAAAAAAGTAAAAAAAAGAATACCAATGTTCACATTCATGTATACTAAGATGCAGATTATTTTCTCTGTGGTGTAAATATAAGCAAATTTGAGATTAGCGGGTATGTTATGGTTTGTATTGTTGTATGGATGAAGATTTACGGAAATAGTTCTTCTCAAAACACTTCAAGCATTTCCTTTCACCATCATAGTATCTGCCACAAGTAAAGTGGCCAGAGGACTAAGTGTTCAAAAACAACATAGGTATAGATAGTCCTATCCATACTTAAATGTAAAATAAATTCAGGATGTGCGGTAAAGTATCTAACAAAGTCAAATAATTATATTCATGTGATTTATATTTTAGATTCACGATCAAATAATTGCAAAATACTTATGTATTATGTAGTTACCTAAAATTATTAACATAGCCGTACAATCAATCATATTCATGACATTTTCTGAGTACATGAAATCACAAAGCAGCAGTAATATTACTGCTATTATGAGAAATTGTATGAATAATATGACGGAAGTATATTATGTCTACAGGAGTGGGTGTAGAGCGAACGTAACTTTCTGCCTAGCCTGTAAAAAGTGTGAGATAGTGGTAATACTCAATGCTTTACTTATGAATTTGTATGTATAAATGTTATTCAATAGATTATATCACTCTGGTTTCTCATCAAAGCGAATATTTTTTTGTAAAATCTTTTCAGTACGCAGATGCGATAATTTCGAGTGAAACTTCATGACCCAGCCGGGAATCGAACCCAGGACTTCGATGATCCAAGTCGATTGCGATAGCCGTTACACCACGTAGTTAATGTTTTGTATTCCAAGTGGGATTGGTAGAGAGAATGAAACCTTATGTTAACTTATTTTGATTTAGGTACGTCTTTCACTTCCTCCACATTATTGTTATGTTTCTGATTTCTCTTAATCAACACACAACCATCCTCGATAATTTGATCCACATGGTCAAGCCACCAAGTTCTTGAATGTCGGTGCTTTCTTTCATCTTTTTCTTTCAGATAAATTTATATACACTGACTCTTACTACGTAGTTGGTGATGATGTTCATGAAATATAAGATAAATACAAATCGATTTCAAACTGTTCCGCTCTGATAAATGTATTGAAAATTTTTCATCCATTTCAAAAAAATCTGTACAGATAATATATATCTGTTAGTATTGACAGGCCAAAACATGAACACAACCACAGTAGGTACAATTCATTAACAGTTACATCTTATAAGGAATGTGTATCGTACAATCTAATATGTACATACATTTGTAGGTAGTGTGTAGTTATTGGCTGGAGAAATTACTCAAACATTTCCAGGTCATTAATTGATTGGGCGACAAAGCCGAATAAGTACTCATACATTAATGTAACTAGCTAAACACGTCATCTTCTCCTTACATGAAATGTCATTGTTGTGCCTACGACTTTAACTTTGTAGGTTTAAATAGGTATCTATTTTTGCCATCCATCGACATACGGATCTTTTGAAGTACAAGCCATATTTTAAAAAAAAAAATTTTTTTCACCTAAACGGATAAATAGGAGTCCTTGGACTCCTGAAATATCCGAAAAAAAAATAAAGATATTTTAACTTACAAAATAAAAACCAGTAATAATAGTCATAATAAGGATGATTTGTATATAGAGCCGTTTAATGATCCGTGACCATCTCAAGGGCGCTATTACTTCTCCTGAATACTATTTTTTTTCAACCTGTTCCTGAATGTAGCAGTAGCCTGGTTCTGTCTTAGATTCTTTGGTAATTGGTTCCAGGCCCCGCGACGCTAAAGCGATGGATTATTTATTACTCCACAAGTTGAAATTTGTTTCAATGTTATAAAACGGACCCCTTGACATTCCTTATTTCAAATAAATTTATGTATCTCAAAATAAAAATTATACCCTTAAAATATATTTTCTGTCTAACATTAAAATATAATACTCGCATTCATATAAAATCATATAAAGATACATTTTTTTATTTGTTAACAATGTTTAATCGACTTTTGTTGTGATAGACCTAATATCAACTGACATTTGGATTATATTATATTTTTTCCTCTTGGACCTATTCAGATAACTCTCTAGTATTGATATTTCTGTTCGCGTACGAGTCCTTCACTGTGTAAGTACGAAAGGATATTTTAGTTAGCAATTGGGATAGTTAACAAGAGCAAACATGTATGAACACATGTAATTAGATAATTACTTGCTATAAGTTTTTCACAGTTCATTTAAGAAACAAACTTGACTGGCTATTTTCCTCTCTTTCTTTTTTCTTCTCTGGTTTTCACTTTAACCCTTACATAACCATAGGTTATTTCTATAGTAAACCATTTGATGAATTGGTTTTCTTGACTTCTATACATACATACTAAGCTCGCCAATTGCTCATGATTTTTCTCTGATCAATAAAGTGTTCTTATTATTATTACACACCATAACGAAATTTTGCATAAATGGGATAGCCAGCAGACTCACTGTTAATAATGAATATGCAAATCATCCTCTCCGTGTTAATAAAAAAAGACATGTAAGATACTGAGCATAGTGATACGAGCACTAAATTGAAGACGCAAAATAATGTCTTATACGAGACGTTTCACAAACACCTGACTTTTACGGGACAATCGAAATCTTACAAAAAAGTGTGGAAGACTAATTTTTTACCGAGGACTCCTTGAAATACTTTTACAATATAACATATTAGGTTGTTTGAAAATAGAACAAAAATATTGAATCATTGACTGGATTTTCGTTTTAATTTAGCAAAGAAATTTTAAATGAAAATAAAACTAAAAGGTACAGCGAATTGGTATCTACCTATTTACTAGAAAAACTCCATCTTACTAACAAAAAAATATTCCTTAAGTCTTACTGAAGCTTAAATAAATATTCAATAATCATCTCTATTGAAAATTGTAATATTTCCATAAGTTAACAAATATATCATATTATTATTATGTAACTACGTTTTGGTTTAAACAGAAAAATATTTTTCATTTAAGGCATTCCACCCGGTACGAGTGATTTGTAAATAAACAAATCAAATAGAGTTCTCTCAAAAAATACATTTTCCAATAACGAAGTATTTATGGATATTTTAATTGAAAAATACAAAACTTTATTCATGTTATGAACCTGATAAAAAACATATGACACATACACAAGTAGGTTGATGGTATTACAAACAGTATAAAATATATATATAATTATTCTTGTAATTTGTAACGTATGTATCTCACGTCCCAATATGGAGTGGCGGGTGGGCAGATTGGTAGGTAGACTCCCATGCGTCTCCCTCTCATCCTCACGAATCTCCTCAAGGTTGTTACGGATGATTCAGAGATGTTGATTGATAAAGGTTCGACTGTAAAGTGTTTTTGAGAACAGCGAATAAGAATATTACTAAATATTATTATGAAGTATTTTATTTTTATGTTAAGTCTTTGAAAAGAGCATATTTTTTTATCAAGGGCTAAAATAAGTTATATATTCAGTAAATGAGATAGGAACTTATATTTTTGAAAATATCAAGGGTTAACGATCTAACCCACTATGTCTAGTTCCGGAAACGAAAGTTAACAAAACTTTTCTGGATTTTTTCTTTTTCATTTGAGTGCTTCTTAGAAGACCATTATTGTGTAACACAAAACTGACTTAAATGTTTTTATTGATAAATTATTTTGAAACAAAGGTAAATAACAAAACCTATATTTTTAATCATGAGAGATTAACGGGTTATAATTCATCATTTATCTGTATACTTTTAGGCTGGATTGTCAACAAGATGTTCTGAATCGAGGAGGCTGGTTTCTATCCTCTGCTCCCAAGAGGATCGTTAAAAAGTGATTAGATTGGCTGGTATTGGATATCTCTTATAAGTGATTTTGGAGTAATTTGTCGAGTTTACGTTAAAAAAAATGATTATAAATGAATTTAAATAATAATTCAGATTTATAGCCATCAGATAAATAATGCTAGTGACAATAATGAGATACCTAGGAAGATTACGTTTGTTTCTTGTTTTGTTTTGTGTTATTGTTCGTCTTTCTTTTGAGATTTACAATACAATAATTTGATCCTTATTATTATTCAACATTTCACACGCCGAATGAGATGAGCTTCTGATAGAAATATAATGTAAAATAAAGTCTCGATATTGTTTTTATCTTTAATATCTTGGATAAAATTGAAAAAAAATATAGAGATGGACCGACTATTCGCCGACTTCTCGAGAAAGCCGAGTATCTGACCACATTTATTTTCCAATTATGTATAGTGAGTCACAATCGATCAAATTGGTCTGCAACGTGTTTGGATTTTCTTCTCCATTCCGCCCTTATTTCATACTAGTCTCTTTAATTCTACGTAAGTGCCACAGTTCATGTCCATCTTCACTTTGTCCATATAGGTGTTTGTTGGTCGGCCTCTACCGTTTCTGCCTTCGGTTTTTCCCTCCGCAATGGTGGTGAGCAGGCCTGGGTGCCTGATGTTGTGTCCAATCCAGTAAGCTCATTGCTGGCCGATTTTTTTTAAGGAGTTGGCTTCTTTCGCCTACCCTGATAAACAATCATTCCAATTAGCCGGCAGATAATGAATAACATGAAAACAGAAAAAATAGCCAGTTTTTAACTTAAGTTTTTTTATTTTTAAATCTGTTCTACAACAACAATCCAGCAAATTAAAAAAAAAATGTTTGTACATAAACACGTAACGAGGATGGTGTCACGTATGAAACAGAATTATGGTTTTCAAAGGTATCCAAATTAAACAGATACTAATAATAGGTTTTGCTGACTAGTTGGCCAAATTGACATTCTGCCCATCTCTAAAATATTATCGTCTATTTATTTCTCGATTTCTGAGCTAAGCTCAGTGATACAACATTATAACAAAGTGAAGATAATAATCGTTTATTGAACTTTGATATTATAATTTAGCCTTGAGAAAATAAAATCGGTATTTATTTTTCAATTCTGAGCAATAATTTGAGCTGAGTGAGAATTTTGAAAAATGAAAGGACGTTAAATATTCTTATTTATTTCTTTACGTATAAAATATTTCTCTAATATTCACTGAGACTTGCTTTTTGGTGTTACAAAAAAAAACGATCATTTTACAGGTTTTAAATTCAAATTCAACTTTAAGTAAGTTTTTCGAGTGTTCTGTAAAAGGGAAGTATATCTTCAGTCCAGCAATAAGGTTTGCCACCATGAGGCACGAAAAGGATAATTTGCATATTTATTATATGCATTATATGCGGCTACCTAACTTGTGGTAAATGCCGTGATTGTGTATATGTTCAATTTATAGAACAAAAAGTATTTTTAAAGCAAAACAATTAATGTTGTCAAGAATAAAATACAAATCTCCGTCGATTTACTTGCCTATGTTAGAATTTCTCTGCGTCCTAATGTTTAAAATTATAGATAAATGTAAAAAAAGAGTAAAACTAGTACAATCTTAACATTGTTTCTACAAAACAATTTATTTTTGTAAAGTGAAAAAAATACCGTTAGCGCCTTTGTAAATGTTAAACCTACCTATCAAATTTTTTGCTTAAGAAATATTTTCAAATATCAATGCTCAACATGTAATTCTGTAGATTTCAAAATTATTATTTATACTCGTATTTAAATTTATAAAATTTTAATTTTGCATATTTTTGTCAACTTGAATTTTATTCACCGAGTTTTAAGCTAGTATTAAAATATTTAAATAAGTTTAACAAAAAAAGCTTCGTTCATCATAGTGATTCCTATCATCAATAACAATTCTATCAATCAATAATTATTATCACATATATACCAGATAAAATTTATTAATAACAAATCGTATGACTAATCTTCTAGCACGATACACATCTCAATACAAATTAATGTTTTGGGTACCTAAAACTTCGTACGTATTATTATATTATCAATACCAGAATAGTTATAATATGATGATCTGGTCTATCACGAATCCTATTTATCTTAACAATACAATAGTACAATATATACACACTGAATATCGATTGATATCATTACCGATTAATTCGACAACAATATGATATGTATGTATATAGTTATTATTTATAATACATGATCTTATGTACCCATATTGTGAAATGTATATTGTGAATAATATGTATTATCGTTCTAGGATATTAAATTCCAATAGATTGAGAACACTTGAATTTATTTATTATTTATCATCTTTTTAACCCGGTTTATATCAGAGAACAATCAAAATTTTCCATCAAAAGAATGCAATTATGCATAGGATCAGCATCATCGGTATTTTCTATAAAAGTATCATCATCATCAGTAGTGGCGCTACAACCCTGTGTGGGTCTTGGCCTCCTCAAGAAGTCGCCTCTACTCCCTCCTATCCATCACCTCTCGTCGCCAAATTGGTCACACCCAAAGCTCGCAGGTCCTTTTGCACCCCGTTCATCCATCTCAACTTTGGCCTCCCGACGCTTCTTCTGTCACTGGGCTTTGTGGAGTATATTCTTTTGATCGTTTCTGTAAAAGTATATGTAAATGTATACTTGGCTTAGAAAATAGCAACAAATATTATTTTCATGTATGTTTTGATACTAAACATATTTTACATTATTTTAGTCAAATTTGTATTGATTTGATAAAATCAGTTAATGGAAATTTATTTTACATATTAGCTGACGGTATGCAAAAAAGCTTACTCCTATATTTTCTCTGCTGTCATACAAAAATTACATTGTATGATAACAACAAAAAGATGGCAAGTGGCACTCGCATCTTTCTGTCTTCCCCGGAAGGGAAGTGGCGTGATGGTGATATATTATTAGGTAATTTTATTTCATCAAACAGTGTCATTCTGAATCCCGCAGAAGACATAATATCCATGAACAAACCCAAATATTTATAAAAGGTTTATTCTTTTGAGTAATGTAAGTATTGCGTGATTGAGGTGAGCGGCAAGGTTAAAAGTAAAATGGATTTGTGCTTAGGGATATATTTTTTTGGATTACCTACTTATAATTTATCATTTTATTATTAAATGTGAAATGATACCAAAGGTCAAGGGTGGTGGAACCTTTTTCATTTTCAAAACTAACAAATCTAGATTCAAATTAAGTGTTGAAATTATACATACATATCTTGATATCGACGCTAATTTAAATTATAGGTTTTCATTTTTGAAAATGTCAGCGTCGGGATTTGCACCACATAAAGTTTGCTTTGTTTAAATAATTTAATCATCATTCATAAATTAAGAATTTAATTACTTTTCTGTACATAGTATATCAGTAAAGTTGTGGTAATTAATTAAAATGTGAGGCCATACGAATGTACATTCACAAAAAATAATGAAAAAGGTTATGTATAAATTTTGTTGAATCAGGTAAATATTAAATTCTATGAAAGTTTATGGGTATTCATTTCAATATTCTGGAAAGGAAGTAATAGAGAAAAAGATAAAAGAAAATGTAGGTATGTGCTCAAACAAGATGGAATACTTGTTCTTGAATTGATAAAAAAATAACAAAATGATAAAATTACTGGAAGCAACCATTCGAATTTACACTTCAGAAATCTTTTTCTTCTCTCAGTGCCATACCTATCAGCGCTTCCCGGTTGCTGACAATCCTCTGGAGAATGCTTCTTGTCCTGTGCTGTTCGGGCCAGTTCTCCTACCTACATTACTGTTTCAGTCCATAGAAATCTTAGAAATAATATGGAACAAAGGTGCCTGCCTCCACGTCATGTTATATTCATATCTGATTTCAGAAGGTTGGAGTAGAATAAGTTTAATATCCACTTTCCTTGAATTTGAATAGGTCAGTGTAGGAGTAGATACTGTATTGTATTTTGGTTTTTGTAAATCACAGTTATGGGAGTGGATAAAATTATTTATGTCACTCTATGGTTATGATTAATGATTTGTCTTAGACGTCTTGTAAACTTGAGTCGATTTAATTTTGCCTTTTTCATTTCCCATTTAGTATACAATAATTTCTCATACCTACATATTATATATATTTATTTGTCGTGTCGAAACCCAGAAAAAAACCAACCAAATTGATCTCCAGTACCGTGCAAAACGCACAGCAGGTGGAGATACGTCAAAACTTTTCTCCATAGTTCATGTGACAGGACACAATGGACACTCCAAAAAGAGTGGTATATCTATGTGTGTAAAAAAGAATATAAAATTTCTCATTTTATTTTGTAAAATCTAATAGCAATCATCTCATTATATTTTAATAGTATTTGTAGAATGTACTTTTTATTACTTGACTTTAAAAATTGCGATTGATTATGGTGAATGAGCAAATCAATAATTTAAATGGAAATAAGTGAGACTACTCATATGTTTATCTATATCATCGTGGTAAATCCCATAAGTATGGTAAACAGCAGACAAACGACATATAATAAACATGTTAAAATAAAAAATATATTTTTGTGGTGTTTAATGTAACCTCACGTATAAGACAATTTTAACATTAACAATTCAGGGATGAGGCATCCTACCACCCTGAATGTCTTATGGAGAGGAAAATCTGCATGTTAATTACTTGCAGTTGATATGCTGGCTGCACAACTTGTGTATTTATTCATAAACTGCTATTTTGAATTTTATAAACACTATGTTAAATAATATAATTTATACTTTGCAAATATATTTCAAATTTCAAAAATACGGCAAAAATATTAGAATTAAAAAAAATCTTTAAAAACAAAGAAATAATTTCATATACTCTTTCATGCAATTTTAAGTGACCAAAAACATACTAGATGAATTCAGACTAATTATTTACCTATGTATTTTATATCGGCACTACAATGAAAAAATAAATTTTTCATACTCTGCCTTACACAATTTTTTGGTCAGCAATAACTCGTCCAACAAATTATATACAAATACAAGAACCTACAATATTCTGTATTTGCGAATGGTTTAAGTACCTTATATTGTTACGCCATAGGTACTTATGAAGTATTTTAGTAATGTTAAGTATGAAAAATGAACACATTTCCTTATCCCATTAAAATACAATCGGTCATTCAATTTGCGATAATTATGAAAGATTAAAACCGCTGTTAATGGTAAAAAAAGCACTTATTCATGTTGTCCATCTAGTTACTGAAATGATTCGCCATTGCTTTTCTATGGCACGCCTCGATTTCTATCAGGAAAACCGATTTCTCATATGTATGCGGGTACTGTAGTTACATGGTACATGACCAATATAAATGTATCTACATTCTTTTGTACTTACGTATAGATACAGAATGTTGTAGTCTTAGATAATGTGCGCGCAAGAATAATCATAGGAAGACTCGAAATTCTTTTAACGTGAAATACGATACGAAAATAGTTAGAGAGAGCACAAGATCACGAGGATGTAAGAGTTTGGAAGAGCTGGTTGCTTAGAAAAAAAAAGATGAAGATTTATATCGAATTGAAAAATTATTTCTTTTAACTTGGTGAAATGATATTCCGTGTAGTTGATGGCAAAGAATAAGTCCGCCACTTTTTGCTTTAAATTTTCGAATGCCATCTAAAAGGTACGCATTTATGCAACATCACGACCAAGATTTTACAAATCTTATATTGAGCGACGCTTTTCGAATGTATGACTTTTTTATGGCTTAGAGCTACATAACGCGATAGTAAGAATGAATGATTAAATAATATTATAATGATTTGTTGATAAAGGTCGTAAAGATACTTATGTACTGTCTTCAAGCTTTAAAAGGATGTGTCATCAATGGAGTATCAATATTTCTTTTAATTTTCAATGTTTACCTAGTAAAATGTTATACCTGTGAGTATGAAACATTGATCTCTCAAACAACATATTATTTCTATTATAACGTTTCATGTCTTGTGCTTTTGTCATTCAAGATCTTTTTATCAAATTATCAATCATACTTTATTATATACTAGTCTTAAACCCAAATTTGCTAAGGAAACAATTATCAGATTGACAAGTAAACTTCTGCAGATAATAATATAAGTACTTTCCCGGGAAAAGGCTTAGTTGGGTTAGTTGAAAGAGATCGCGCCTTTGCGATAAACTCGCCCTCTGTATATTGATTGTATTTAATTTGAATGTATACCTTATATGTAATTGTTTTTTATCAATGTACAGTAAAGAATGAATAAATAAATAAATAAATAAATAAATAATATAGGGAGAGTCATTAAAAACTGGCAACACCATTATTTTAATATTTCTAACAGTTCTGTCATGACCTGATGTAAAATATTTCTGGTTTATTTTTGCGTACCTATCAGTTTTGTTTGATATTTTTTCCGTCTTGAAATATATGTATATTATTTAACACAATGAAAGAGATATGAAGTGATTTGAATGAATATATGACAAACAATACTAAGCCATTATTATACATATGCACTAAACACATAATGCAGGTGTATTTTCTATGGGGTCGCATTGGCTAAAAGCTGTAATGGTCCCAGTAGAATATGGTGATTTTTCAATAATAATAATATAACCACCCATACCAAGGAATTATTTTTTTATTATGCACTGGTACAAAATCGAACTTGGTACCTCGCTAATCATATAAGATGTACGCTTACCTCCTCGCCACACCGGTCACCATGCAAAGACAGGCATAATATTCACACATTTAAGTATTAATGTATTTACTGAAATATTTATGTCGTGCTTTGTACACAGTATTTATTATTTGCCATATCGGATTGGGTAGAGAATATTTTATTGAAATAATATTATTTGCTAGAAAATGTCAAAGTAAACAAGAGTACACGGTTTTGATATGATGAATGGGATGTTGAACATATCAAAGTAAATATAATATATTACGATATACATATAGGTACATAATATTCATATAATAAAACATGCACGATATAATAAATAATAAAATATGAAATCAACTTTGTCAATTTGTACTACATGTTGTTTTATTATTAAATCAAAAGCTTAAATAATGTGATGGAAACGTATCTACTACGTATTCGTTAATCATTTACAATAGTAGGCACGTCTCAAACATCCAAAAGACACATTTTAATGATTAAACTTTTACTTTTTTTTTCTAAAAATTTTGAAGAATTTTTTAGATATACATATATTGATTCGGTCTATGAACATATATGTTTTTAAACATTCTGCGCTATTTTTGACAACCTACGTTTATTTGAAGATATCACGGTGAAAAATGTCTTTTCTGCTATTTGTACACACCTAACTGATTTACATAATATATAAAGTTAAGTACCTGCTTCATATTTATACAAATGAACAAAAAAGAGTATCTGCCTAACTGTTCATCTATGAAAATGCCATGTTGAATATTAGATGTTACACGTTTTGTAAATATGTAGGTGTCTTTCTTTTTAGGACACTAGAAAGCTTAGAGAAATGAGTGGGAGATTAATTATTTACCATAGAGTAAAATGAAAAAAAATAATCTAGAATTGTTATTCAATGTTAGCTTTATGATATGAGTGAAAACTCGTGCAAGCTGGATCGCGACTTACAAAGTAACGTGGTTGTACTAAATAGAATTAATTGTCTACATGGTAGTCGAACACGCATTGCCAATAAACAAATTTATGGTGGATTTAAACAAGTGTTTATAACTAAAGTAATCTTTTATGAAGAAATTTCAAAAGGAATCCATATAGCATATTTACAAATTTATTTTTTTAACAAATTTTGCAAAAAAATCATCAAACACCGTCGGTTAAAAATATTGAATAAAATGTTTACCTAATATTTAAGCATATTTTTATTTATTTATTTATTCATCATTATTACAAAACATTTAAAAATACATATGGACAGAAACAATACACACAATGACAAAGCAAAGACAATGCATTATCCTACTCAACCCGCACTCATTATCCAACCCTTTGCTATATAACACCAAGCCCACAAGTTTACAAAAGTTATACAAAAAATGAAAAAAAAGAAAAACAACAAAACACCAAACCAACATGCATAACAATACAAATATTGAAAGTATGTTTGTACATGAAAAGTGTTGATATTATATTTACAAATGGTTTGAATTTCTAACTGAAGTACATAACGCTACCTTAATACATAACTAATCTAAGTGTTTTAGGGTGTTTTTCGAAGGAGCGGTTTAAAGTATTTTTTTTGTAATATAAAAAAAAATATTTAATATTTCATGCATTATTATTTAGGAATCTAATAACTCTCATTCATAAAATTGTGTTGTATCTATTATGATCATTTTTTATTTCTTAAAACTTAACTCAGTTTGACCAAAGTTTTAACATAGGCTAGTTCTGCATTTAGGTAGCGATAAGGGTGATTTATTCATTTTATTATATTAATAGGTGCACGGCTTGAGCCTTTTACATTTTTTATTTTTATTTTTAATATCATATAATACACATTAAATACAATTATAAAGTCGCGCCAAATCCATTACAGGATTTGTCGGCGCGTTCATTTTCATAATAACAATATATACATAAATAATTTAAACCTAACCAAAAGCAGCAAAACATATACTTAATAACTATAGTACAATTTCAATTATATACAAATCCACATTTCAGCAGCCATTCCTTGACAAGTCTTTTTGTTGCAATCTTGCTACCACATTTCTTAATAGATGTCGGCATCATATTAAGCAATTTAGGCACATTATATTCTAAAGTTCTCTTACCGTATTTATTATGTATTTACATGTTGATGAAACAGTTCAATAGACAACAAAACAGACACAGACACAATAATCACAAAATCACAAGTCAAGAATATATTATTGTATAAATTTTGAGTAATGAAACAATAAGAGAGAACCAATAAAATAAAATAATGCAAAACTGAAGAAGTCAATTGGAAACAATAGGTCTACGTTAAATAAATTTCATTAAATATGTTCTGCGTGGAGAAAAATACCACCTTCTCCAACTGATATTGAAGGGCAAAATTGAGGGACGCCGAGGTCCCGGTAGGAGACAGATGTCCTGGCTGCGAAACATAAGGGAGTGGACCGGCATCCGAAGTGTGGAAGAGCTGTTCCGAGCAGTGCAGAACAGGGACAAGTTCGCCGAGGTGATCGCCAACGTTGGGGGGACCCGACAAGGCACTTGAAGAAGAAGAAGAAATATGTGAATACCAGCAAGCATGAATATGTCAAAGACATAAAATCACGATTTCGCGAAAAGTGAACAATAAGTGATATATACCTATGTGATCTCACTGATCTCTTCAATGACATAAGTGTCTTAAACTAAGAATAATAAAATATTTTATTATAATCATCGTCAGCTTTTACATATTATTAATTAATCGGTATTAATTTCGAAAAACTCTTAAAAAAATAACGATGTAAATACAGTTTATAGTTTTTCTAACACTTTGAGTAAGTATCAGATAACCTTAATCACTCGCAAACGAGTGGATGGCCTAGAGAAGAATAGAACAGAAGTATCAGATAAACAACAAACAAAATTGTTTTTAATATTGTCAGTTTTAATTCTACATACTTATAATATTATTTAAATAAGTCACATTGATTAATATGGAACTAGGCAAGATGGATGATTTCTATTCACTTACCTACTTTTAAATATGATAAATAACAATAATTTAATTAATCATAATTTAAATTGGAAATATGAACAGTCATAATATTGTATGCATGATTTATTATTGAGTGTCATAATTGTAGAGTACATGATATGTATTCTATTTTTTCGGTGGTAACCTTATGAAAGTTCATTTTTATTGATATTAAAATGATAAGAGTTAAACACTGTTACTTTCACTTATTTAAATTTTTATTTTGGCAGAGGCCTTTCGGACTTAGTCCATCGTCAGTGCCGTCAACTTAGTTCCTAAGTCCGAAAGGCCTCTGCCAAAATAAAAATTTAAATAAGTGAAAGTAACAGTGTTTAACTCTTATCATTTTAATATCAATAGAGTACATGAATTAAATAACAAATAAGTAGATGGGATAAGAGTTTGGTTTGGATTGGATCTTGTAGTATATTGCGAACGATATTTTATCGCACATACTTCTGCTGTAAGGAAAAATAAAATCCTGCATACCTACAATCTACATATTATTACCAATTGCTCAAAATTAAGTTGAGTCAATGCCAATAGTCTACGTAAATGGGTTGAGTGTATGGTCAATGCATGGGAGCAAATCGCACAAGAACCAGCAAACGTTTTTTAGTGGTTCCAACGGCGTAACTAGGACGCGTATTTAAAGGTAGTTTTCACATTATTTCTGAATATATTTTAAGTCTTGCATTAAAAATTAATAAAAATGAGCATATTTGGAACACTTATTTTTCAATTATCATAGGTATTTGTAGTCTTCATCGTAATATATATCTCATGATTTTCACGAAGCGATTCCTAAATTTTATTTTGATTAGGTGCTTAATTTTGTCTTTGGCAAACACAGAAGGTTTTTGTTATATGTACCTACTAATTCTAATGAACATAAAAAACGTGTCTTTTTAGATTTTATAAATAAAACTTTTTTTCCGTGGAGCACTCGGCAAAGAATTGGTCTCCCACTCTTTTTCGTAAAATTTCGAGTGTTCTGTAAAAGGCAGGTGTTCTTAAAATTAAATACATTTTCATCAAAAATTCAGCGATGAGGTTTGCCACCCATCCTGAATGTCTTAATTTTTTTTGTTGGCACGGAAAGGATAGTTTGCATGTTTCTTATATGTGGTTGGTCTGCAGTCTACCCCACTTGTGGGACATGCTGTGATCGGATAGAAGTAGTAGTACCTTGTAGTAAAACGTCGTTGCATATTCAAAATGGGGTAGGTATGTAAATTTATGAATGTTTTGACATTTCTAGAGTAAACTGCTTATAATGACATTATAACCATTTTATAAAGTGATTCAGTGTGCAAGTAATTTATTATTAAATATTAAAATTTAATATTTTAAGAATAATACTACATGCCAATTAAAAGTCCAAAGAACAATTTTAATGCCATAATGAACAGTTTTTTAAGAGTAGGTATGCCTAAAAAAATGTTTGCAGATACCTCATTTTGAATATGCAACGAGAATTAAATAAATATATATATCCAAAGAATATTATTTTACTTATTAATGATATTTGTTTATAAGAGTTGACGCTGATTATGGGCTGATGAATTCATATCAATTAATTAAACGTTTGATAGAAATGATAAGCATGAGCGTGTATAGAATTGTGCGTGCAGAAAATTATATCATTTTATTTTAATACAACATCATATTAAAATAATAAATTACCCTAAATATCTTTATGAAAGTCAAGGAATAATTAATATAGGTAGTATACAACGCGAATATTCATAATATTAAAATGTCAGCGCACGTCAAAAATATTGGCCAATAAAAAATCAAACGTTGAGCTGAAATATTTTATTTTGATTTTATTATTCTCAATTTGCCATAAACGAAACATCAAGTCATATTTTTATCATTTTATTATTATTACTTTATTAAAATTCGTTTCAAAGTTATGAGTTGATATTCAAAAACTTATACATTATGGATGAAAAAAAAGTCAATCAAAAAAGTTTCATCAATTTGTAATCCATCACAGATTTGGTTAATGGAACTGCGAAATTTTTCAAGATATAACATTTTTTGTGCATATTTTTTTTCATTTGAAAATGATTTATACCTCCATATTAAATAGTACACAGTAAGTTAACTTTATACAATTTCTATAGATACAAGATTGACTTCAGTTTTTAGACTGTATGCAGCTTAATTTGAGAAAGAACAAAAATGTATTCAGAAATGTATCGAATTGAGGTTCTGAGTGAAAGAATTATGCAATTTTTATCGTAATTGGCCCGTCAGCTAAAAAACTAAGAAAATATACATTAAAATAATCGTTACAAAACCTTAGAAAGTATGAAACATCTTTACCTAATTGTTATTGAGGCCATACATGAATCGATTATTTTATCTCTATGTATTTTGTAAAATTCCATATCCTTTAATGACAAATAATATATGATTTTAAGTTTCACTTTTTACTTTACTATAGTAACCTAGGTTTAGACATGTGATGTCGTCTTCAAACTAAACCTTCTAGGTTATTAAAATAAAGTTAATACTAGGTACTTATATTTAATTAACTATTAATTAACAAACAAGAATCATCATGCCAACAATCTCAATTTTTTTTTTTTTTTTTTACGCGGCGGCAGAATTGCCATCCACACTTCTCAGCATTATACAACCAGATAAGTCTCCATATGATCAGTCATGATCACACAAAAACTTAACAGTCTAATGCCGGGAAAAATTCACCTATCCAGATATACAGGATATCAAAGGATTAGGCTCAAAACGCGGGATCAAAATACCAGCATTGTGCCTGAAATATCTGTGTTTAGAAACCTTTTTACAATATTACAAGTGTTTATTATAATAGATTTTTGAATTTTAATGTACAAATTAACCGGTAAATCTAATTTTTGTAAATTATTTATTAAAGATTTCGGAGTTACCCCTGTAGCTGACATGACTAAAGGTATTATATAAACGGACCTAGAATGCCAAATATTTTTTATTTCTCCTGCTAGTTCTGTATATTTACGTATTTTTTCTGCGACGGTTGTTTGTATATTATGTGTATTTGGGACAGCGATGTCGATTAGGTACGTTATTTTATTACGTTTATCATGTAATACTAAATCGGGTCTATTATGATGTATTTGTCTATCTGTTATTATGGTTTTATCATAATAGAGCCTATAATTTTGATTTTCTAAAACCGGTTCCGGGTTGTATTTAAAATAAGGTATTACATTATTGGAGTTTAAAAGATTATGTTTAATAGCTAAATTTTGATGTATAATTTTTGCGACATGATTATGTCTATAAGTATACTCAGTTTGAGCGAGAGTGGAACAACCCGAAACTATGTGTTGAATTGTTTCCGGTTTGGCCAGACATTTTCTACACGAATCATCAATTATGTTTTGATTTTTTATAATATATTTTTGATAATTTTTTGTATTTATTACCTGATCTTGAATTGCTAGCATAAAACCCTCGGTTTCCCCATACAATTCCCCAATGGTCAACCACCTGTTTGACGCATATTTGTCAACATAAGATTGGTTGAGATCATTGAGGTGTCTAGCATGAAGTTCCTTCCTACCCCAAGATTCTAACAAAATATTTAAATAGTTTAATCGCGGACCTACTGTTTCGTCATTTAAATTTAAAGGTGTATGATTTTTATCGGCCTGTATTATAATTTAATGTAATATAGAATTATTTTGTTTGTTCTTAAAAAATGTTTTAAGGGATTCTATTTGATTATTATGTAAAGAGGAAATGTTAACAATTCCTCTTCCTCCTATACTCCTAGGCAGAACCAACCTTTCTTTCGCGGAATTTGGATGATGATACCTATTTTTTGTTAGTTGTGTTCTAATAAGTCTTTCTAATTTATCTAGATCCGTTTTAGACCATTTTATGATGCCAAATGAGTATGTTAATAATGGGATTGCCCACGCGTTTATTGCTTTTACTATGTTTTTGGCCGATAGATCACATTTAAATATTTTATTAAGTCTATCTTTAAAATCATTTGTTAATTGAGTTTTGATTAAAGAGTGATTTAAATTTTTAGATTGCGGAAAACCTAAATATTTGTATATTTCGTTATTATTCATGTTATTAATTTGATAACTAGAAACTATGTCCTGACATTCTTTAATTTTTCCTTTTTCAATGTGTAAAGTTTTACATTTATCTAGCCCAAAAGACATTCTTATGTCGTCTGAGAATTTTTTTGTTATACTTATTAGTTTTTCTAATTCGGTATCCGATTTAGCGTATATTTTTATATCGTTCATATACATTAAATGCGATATTTTTGTTGACAAACGAGTATTTCCGTTAATTTTGATTCCATATTTGGATTCATTTAATAAATTGGATAGAGGATTTATTGCCAAACAAAACCAAAGTGGACTTAAGGAATCTCCTTGATAGATACCTCTTTTAATAGGAATATCTTTTAGAGTTATAGATTTATTATTAAGATTTAAATTTAAATCGATATTCCACGAACCCATTACTGTTTTTAAGAAATTTATGATTGTTGGATTAATTTTATAAATTTTGAAAATTTCTATTAGCCACGAGTGAGGTACGCTATCAAATGCTTTTTGATAATCGATATAACAAATATTTAAATTCCGATTACGCGTTTGTATTTGTTTAAGTATTACGGAATCTATTATTAGTTGTTCCTTACATCCCATATGATTTTTACGACACCCTTTTTGTTCTTCAGCCAAAATTTTATTTTGCGTCACGTGATTATATATTTTATTAGTTAAGCACGATGTTAATATTTTATAAATAGTCGGTAAACACGTTATAGGTCTGTATTGAGATGGATTTGTTGTATTTTGACTTTTAGGTAGCATATATGTCAGACCTTTTGTTAAAAATTTAGGAACGTTTTGCGGGTGTTGTATGAGATTTGTTAAAGAATTAGCAATATAAGGTTGTAGGGATGTGAAACGTTTATACCAGAAATTATGTATTCCGTCGCAACCCGGTGATTTCCAGTTATGTGTATTTTTAATAACATTTTTAATTAAGTCAACGGAAATATTGGAGAATTCCATTTCGTCCACATCTGAATATCGATCAGTTTCCTCATTAATCCAATTTCCATTTTTATGTTCAATATTTTTACTCCATATGTTAGACCAAAATTGTTTTAATTCCGGTTCCGATGGTAAGCCATTATTATTTTTATTAAAATCGCATAGTATTCTTTTTTTTTATTGCATAGTATTATTATTATTATTATTTATATGATTACGGCACCCCGTCCTTTGTGGGACGATTTGTGCCAAATACATTATTTTAAGATGGTATCACGTAATCTCAAGGCATTAATCTATAAGATATTTTTTTTTGCGGATTTTAAAATTTTGAGAAATATAGAGAGGGTATCAGTGTGCAATAGGAAAGACATGTTGATCGGATACTAGACTTGAGTTATCTTGTAATACAAATCGTACGAGTCTCTTATTGGGCAACCGAGGAAGACATGGTCCAGAGATTCCACATTCCACAAATTTATTTACTTCAAAAAATACTTAACAGCTACAATAAGCAATTTTACACAAAAATACGATCATATCAAACCAGTATTGTTAAGGCTAGTTTAACTTGTGAAAATAAATTGGTGAGAAGTATAAAAGTCACATCTTATTTGTGTTACCTAAACCACTACAACTTTACCATCACGGCACCTCCCACAGGTAGCCAGTTGCCTTATTTCATGTTACAAATATTCAGGTTGTCCTCTCCGATCCAATAAATTAAATACATTCAAGATGGGTAGCATGTTTCATCGCAAAGCTGTAAATTTTATAAGTATGTCTTACACGCGATTTTTAACAAACACCTGCAATTTTCAATACATTCGAAAATTTATAGAAAAAAGTAAGAGTCCAAGTTTCATTTATGATGTTTATACAGCTAGTACATATGTCCTTACGAAAAGTTGAACAAGTCAATATTGTACTAGAAATACTTCACGTCTTATATAATATATAATTGTTACTGTTTATAAACAACAGCATAAATCATCTAGTGTAGGTTCTTTGATATAGTACCTACGTAGTCTCTTGTTGGTTAAACATATACATACACACATCAGATGTAGGACATTTATATGTATATTTCTATGACAAATAGTACTAACAACAATGCCAGAATAGGTACAGATAAAACTATTTTTACAGGGCTAGTTTTAACCCATTTACAATAAATACTTATTTTTCCGTCTCTGTACCGTCTATTATATCATTATAGGATGTTCCAACAATGAAATGAGGTAGACAGCATACAATAAATATGCAAATTATCCTCTCCGTACCAATAAAAAAAAAGAAAATATTTTTAGGATAAAATTTAGAATTATCAGTGTATATTTTCCAACCAAACACATTCATTCATTCATACCATCACAGCATTTCCCACGAGTGGGGTAGCCAGCGGATCAACTGCATTTAGTAATCATGCAAGTTGTCCTCTACGTTTCGACACAAGTTAAGACATTGAAAATGGAAAACATAACCCATCGTTGAAACGAAGATATTAAATATTTCAATGTGATCCTTTATGAATACCTTTATTTTACAGGACTCGAAATAGGAGTTATTGTTACATGAGGTTCGCGGTTCGATCTCAGATGCCGGCAAACTCCCCTTTCACGACATAAACTTTTTGCTTAATGTGAAAGGAGTATTAGGTCGTATTTGGATTTGTATCAAAAACTCAAATACATTAAAAAAAAGAAAAAACTTACAAGTAACTTTACTGGGAGGGGCTCCAGCGATTTAATTTAAGTGATGCAAACCTGAACAATTATTGAAATTTCAGTTAAAATCAATTATTTTTTACTTCGTTCATTAATCATTAACACGTTAACATGTTAATGCCTACTTCTGAGATACATTCCGAGTATATTTAGAATGTCAATTCACTGGAGATATATAGATGTTTAAACCTACTATAATAATATTAATAATTAAGCGTGATCTATATCTAGAAACTAAATTAGCAGCTTCTAAATACTCAGAAATATTCATGATACTAAATACTCTTTAATTCATTTGTCTATCTATCTCCCAGTGGCATACAGCTTTTGCATAGTTTATGAAAGCTTAGGACATTTCACTCGTACCTTTTTCATACTCACATTTGTCTATCCGAATATACTTTCACGGAATTCTCCATAAGTAAAACAGCCAGCGGAATAACACAGTGTAATGTCATGAACATTTCAGTTCGTCCTCTCCGCGCGGCAAATAATACAGCATTAGTGATGGGTAGTTACCTCGTATTCTGATTTGAAAGAAATATTATTTATCTTGGACATCTTGTGAATTAATCATTATCATCATCATCGCTCTCCTCTCGAGAGCATAGGGCAGAAACCAGCCTACTGTGCGCTCTGATGTCGTTGTAATAGAAACGGTGGACTTTGAAAGAGGAGCTCCCGTTCTGTCAAAGCCCTAGCGGATGGGAGAACAGTCCTCTTTTGGCCAACTATTATTGGGCATTCTCAGAACATAACCATCGTCTTTCCTGAATCACGGAGATTACAGATCTCTGCTATGAATTAATAAATAATACAGAGGATCAGCTGACTTTAGCTGTTCAATTATTTTAGTTAAACAAGAATACCAATCATTTTTAATTTGTAATTAATACGACTCTAATATTTCTTATTAATTTTCTTGCCTATGTAAGTAAGTAGGTAATCTGGTGTACGTCTTTATGGGTTACAGTCCCAATCATAAAAATACTTCTTTACTGTCTTTCATCTCATTACTATTCCGATTGTGATAGTAAATAATATAAATAATAAATAGATAGATATTATGGTTTCTGCGACTGAGATTATTTATTATGTATCGCCACTATGATTGTCTTTTTCATCTATAACATAATAATATCATTCTTATTATTAATATTAAATATAACACTCCATGATATACGTAGACAAGAATTCTCTAATTATGTTGTTTTGTCTCAGTACCTAGTACCCTATACGCGTTATGGTTCGAAACAAAATAAGTTTAAATAATACTGCCCGCAAAATACTAAAATACCTTTACTAAAATAATAATCTTAACAGTATCTATATACCAGAACGATAGTGATATCAAAGATATCAGAGATTCAAAAAGATTTGGTGTGAACTTGTAAATTCTCTGAATTTTGAGAAAGTGTTATTGAGTGAAATGAGAAAAAGAGCTACATAATGTCAATTTGAAATTCAATTAATAGTTTTTTAGAATTTAACCATTTTACTAGCTGCACTTGAAGAGTGTTTTAGTACTCTGTCATACAACGCATTTGTTAAAAGGTTGAAAGGTTTGTTTCATTTCATATACTTATTTGTCAAATTTTTTATTGATTTTTTTAAATAAAGTTGAAAAGAATGAATCTAATATTATAAAAGAATTACTATAAATTCAGTTTTAACTTTAAAAGCACGTATATGAGCTGACTTCATGGGGAGCTTCCATAGAAACACCTCAGTTATCATGGAGAAAAAAAAAACAAACTTTTGTCTTCGAGTGTTAAAATAGGATGGCGTCCGCCTCAATGAATTTGATTGGTTACGAGACAAGAATTATTGACATTGAGTCGTATAATAATAATAAACACAACCATAAAACCCGCAAACTGATAAACAATAAAAAAGACAATACACATTTTGTCGCCACCAAGGAAGAGAGGGAGTGGTGTGTTAAGATTAATAGGAAATGTGGAATATTATCAATTAAAAAGATACTTACTTCAAACACATTCAAACTGCCGTTATCAACAATTTAATTAGATTTTCAGAAAGTTATTTGTTTTCGATAATCGAATTTAAGAATGTATTTATGGTAAAAAATACATCGAATGAAAATAATATACACTCGCCTTGTAAGTGAGCGGTCGAGGGTTCAATTCTTGGACTAAACAGAATGTTTCTGCTCTTTTCCGGCATTGTTTTAATTGAAATGATTAATCTAAAGTGTTTTTAAAATAAAATAATGTGATTAACGATGAAATTGTTAAATAATAAAACAAAATATAATTTCAGGGACCAACGAGAATAACACGGATTAGAAAAGTCAAAATTCAGACAAGATTCACATTAGAAAAAAGTTTCCTTAATGGTTTTTTAAGAGTAACAAAGGATTTTCATAGATTTCATATCTTTAATTCTAAAAGGTCGAACCCTCATTTTTTACATTTTTCATATTTTAATCCTTAGATATGAACAATACTAAAAAAACTTATTGTTTCTCGTAAAAGTTTTGTAACTAATGTGACCAAAAAAGTTATAACTATGTAATGTTTTCTGAAAATTTGGATAAAATTATGTTAGTGGTAAAACTGGGTTTTACGAGCACAAGAACATATATGTAAGTAAGAATTGTGTGATCTCATAAACAACACTACAAAATGTAACATTTTTAGGGAAGTATGCATAAAGTAGTAAGGAGAAGGCAAAATATTAATACGAAAAACCGAGTGAAATAAAGAAAATGAGACAGTATTATCACAGTAGCATTATGATAATAAAGGTCATAATCCGATCCAATCTTAGGTATCAAGTTTCCACACATTGTGTCAGCCATTGTATTAAAGCTTTATGCGAAGATCAAGTAAGAGATTTTGTGAGATTAAAACCTTTCTAATTAAAGGTTACCTTTTGTAAGTTTAAGAATGGTTTAGAATCTAGATCGTACACAGAGATACATTTTAATTTGTTTTTAATCCAGTTTTAATCTTAAATTCTAATTATTCTTTCCTAAGGTCATCCAGATTCACGTGCATACCTATTTGGTCTGGTTCTCATTTACATTATTTTATGTGTAAAACGAAATGAACGCTTCAAATTTTAAATTATATCCAGTGGGCTTTTGCAAGCGTTTACGCATTACAGAAGTCAATATTTTCTACTTATTATTTCCATTATGTTTGTTCAATAGTAAGAAAATAGGAAAAGGGCTATAGTAAGGGAGAAAATAATAAAGTTTTCAACAATTTGTTTTGTGTATTGTAGGGAGTTGTTTGCTTTAAGTATATTTTTACACCAAGAGACTTCCTGTTCATTTTTTGGTGACTTTAATTTAATTTTTCCATAACGTAGAGTATTTAGAATATCATGAAAAGGCTCCAAAAATGTTGTCTCTTTTTTGATATTCGTTCATTGTTAGAATTTCCATAGTGACGTAGCAGATCGCCAGATAGAAGCGCTATAGAAAATCCAATTTTTTTTTGGTTCAAATATTGCTTGAAAACTTTTCATTTATCGCAGAACCATTAAATTACTTACCATGAAGATGTGTGAATGCCTATTAAAATTTTGTATTTGCAAAAATTGTTCAATATCGAGGTAAGATGTTGTCAATCATTTAATAACTACGCACATTCAGCTCGATATC
This sequence comes from Athripsodes cinereus, assembly GCA_947579605.1. Lineage (NCBI taxonomy): Eukaryota > Metazoa > Arthropoda > Insecta > Trichoptera > Leptoceridae > Athripsodes > Athripsodes cinereus. The sequence continues at coordinate 14,517,378 of OX388320.1, read as the reverse complement.
ATGGTATTGCCCTGCTGGAGAACAGACGTACAAAGGCTGATATGGTTTTCATATATAAAATAATTAACAATGTTATTGATTGCAGTGATCTACTTCTTAGGATTAACTTTAATTGCCCCCCACGATCCACTAGGGTTCCCAATACTTTTCGACTCCCGCAATGTAGTACGCACGCACAATATTCATTCTTCCAAAGGTCGTGCGGGAATTACAACGTTTTTTTCAAGGATGTTGACTTTTACATATCATCATTGCCGAAATTTAGGGGTGCTGTTTCCAGATCTCTGCGCGGTTCTGACCAATGAGTGTCCTGAACGTAGTGAGGTTCGCACGAGCATTATTTCCCCTAACTCCCCCCCCCTCCCCCTATATCCCCCTTTTTGCTTGGAGAGCATTTGCCCCCCTCATGGGCGTCATTCATTACTTGTGTATGTTGTAATGGCATATTCATTACATGGGTGAATGTTTTTGTTTTTTCTTTACTTTTTTGTATTTTGGCCTCAGCTGGTGCATAGAGTGCACTTTACTTCTTTTTTGTTTGTGTTATATTTTTTTTAATTTGGAACATAGTGTTATATGAAATAATTTAACAAACTTCACTGGCTTGTGAAAAATGTAATATTTAAGTTGTACTATATAAAATGAAAAAGCTGTTTGTTTGTATTAATAAAATAAATAAAAATAAGAAAAAAACACCATTTGAATCCTTCATAATTCAAAAATTGTCGATTTTTGACAAACACGATATAACTGGTTATGATTGTTACAAATGTACTATTGTTTGATTAAATATTCTGTCCTCGATAATTTAAGATTCCTCATATTAGATTAATAGATGATTCATTCTTATTGTGTAATTTGTGGCTCCACAGTAAATCAAATAAGGCATTTAATTGAAAGTCAATCTGTACCTAATCTTAATTAAATTGAAGCGGTACAAATTAAATCTAATATGTTATTATTTTGTGTGTCTTCGAAAACCTATATTATATAACAAATTTGCAAACTAAATTTGTTTGAGATAGAAAGTCGTAGAATTATTGAGAAACGAAAATGTTTCAAAGATTAAAAAGTTGAAATGTCAGAATGTGACCTACATTTGAATCTATTAATTTTTCTTTTATTAATTAATAAACTCGAAGTGTTTCAGACGACGTTGAAAGGGACAGTTTCAAAGAAGAAACATGTTTTGTGTACTAAACTCATTAAAATAGATGCTCAAAACTTAAGACAAGCAACTCTCTACAATCCAGATATTTCTATTAGGTACCCCTAATACCTTTTCAATCAGATAAAACCATGAGATTGCCTGATGTTTTATAAATATTCGGGTTTATTTCGAACCCAGATTAAAATAACGTATAAATTATCAGATATTCAATAAAACGAATAAAATTATGAAACTAGTAACTGATTTTATGTTAACTTTCCGCTCTATAATCAAATCATGAATGTAGCTTTCTGAATCTTAATAGGTAGTAATATTATTACAATCAACATCTCCGTAACAATAAACTATCGCCTCTAGCGGTAGAATGTTGTACTAAACGTGGGGACAGCAGCTGATAATTCTGAACTTGTGAATAAATAAGTATTAGAATATGCGGTTCGCAGGAGATGCCTAGGACTGATATAAAGGAGCGTGGAAGGTTTACAGATGATACAATTAACCTTTCCCTCTATGTAGATATTATGTACTTATGTTCTATTTCTGTAACAATGTATTTCTGAGTACAACAAATTATATCATTGATTAAATTTATTAAGAAATAATGCTACCCTGCACTACAACATTGTTGAAATTTAGTAAAGGGTTGTATAATTTTATCATTGAACGATTTATTACAATGGTTAAAACATTTAACAGATTTCGCACTATTGTTATGAGTTGTAACATATTTTTCGGACTTGAAAATTACTGGAATGTTAAAACAAGCACCCACAGTAAATGGTCAATGTAAAAGAATAATATTCTATAGCATTATCCAAGCCCATTCTGAAATAAGTGTTATTATTGTTTAATAGTGTGAAAGACCGAAGAGAATTTTAACTAGTGGGTATACTTACATGAGGAGAAAATAAAGATATTAATTTATTCGTTTTTTGTTAGGAATTTCGGAAACATTGATAAATATTTGAATTTCATGAAAATGATGTTGTTTTAGGATTCGAAACCCAAAATTATCTCCAAAAATATGCAGCACAAAATATATTTTAACAATGAAATTATATCTGCTAATTTTTCTTTACGTGAAAATTTTCCAAACGACAATTTATTGTTCCAATTCACAATTCTTATAATTATGAATTCCATAAGGTAATTGTATGAAAATAAAGTGAGAAGAGACCATTCTTGGGAATGATCTGCCATTCTTGGGAATGGTCTGCCTAGCCTCAACAGTATCAAATATCGAACAAAAGTGGTCAACAAAACGAAAAGAAGTGAAAACTGTTTATAGCCTTAGTCATTTTGATAGAAAATATATTTAAAATTGACGAAAAGATTATTCATTATTAAAACGAATGTTTCACGTAAATAACATATAAAGTATCGTTAAATGAGCATTGTTTTCTAAGTGATATACAATTATATTGTTAACTCTTAAGAGACGTTATCAGCCGTATTATGAAAGCTTCGGTGCTCAAGCGGCAGCGTATGTTTTAACGATCGTTAGTGACTAATACAACATACTATATAAGTCCTTGGAAATTATGTCGGTAATGAAAAATAACAAAATTATTTTCATATGAAAGTAACGTTATCATTTTTTTACGGCAAGGATTTCCCGTTAAAATATTTGTTGTTTCTAAGGAACAAGTCGAAATATTTTAATCATTATGAAAACATTCCTGGTACTCATCAGCACGTTTTTGATTCAATACGGTGAAATGATTTTACGAGATTTTTTGTATTATTTTTCTTGCAACTGATCCATAGGCAAACAGTGAGTATTTTTCTAGTGATTGAGAAATCGGAATTAAAAAAAACTTGTATAAAACTTTTAAGAAATTGAGATATTTCATGAATTTTATATTTTGATAATGATTTTTATTTCGATTACATTTGAATGTTTAGTAATATTTTTTTCAGGTGCAAAACAGACGATTGATAAATAAATTAATAATAAGTAAGCAATATTCACATAATTAATCAAAAATTCTAACTATGCACACTAAATCAATAGATACATGCATTAAACTTCATTTAAACATCTCGCAATTATAATTTAATATTCACTCTATTATAATTTGGTAAAATGTTTTTAAATTATAATAGGTAATATTTACAAGTTTTGTTTTGCCTTACTCAAAGGAAAATGGAGTCACGGTTTCAAGAAACGAGTTTTCTCACATTGTTTTAATTATCATTATTAATTTTGATTCTGCGACCGGTTTCAACACGTTAGTGTCATAACGAGCAGTTTGAAAACTGAGAGCATAATTTTTTTACAACCTTACAATGTCATGAAAAGTATCTATGCTTAGAGGGTGAGAGGGTGGGGGTGAATTTCTTTAAATCATACCGTGAAATTATTACATCGCAAATGCCACTAATATTAACAAAATTGAAAATTAAGTCTCTTGAATTTAATAATTTTAATCGTATTTAAATAAATAAAGTTTAGTTATTATAGAAATTATCACAACATTTTCTTATGTAGATCATACACGTTCTAAAACGTTTGAACGAAAAAGAAAAACTAACTGTGAATAACCAAGATTCTACGAAGGACAAATATTATGGAGTAATGTTTGATATAAAAATAATATAATGATAATATTATATAAGTCCGTATTATTCACAGAACCACCAAAGAGATGAAATAAAGTAAAAGTACTAAGTGTGTAGTAATACTAAAACATTACAATATTATATCATCGCTAATTATATTACTCTTTATCTCTTTGTGAAAATAATACTATGCGTCCTTACATAACATTAATTTAATTAGATCATTCATTCAAAGATCATCCGACGCAGAATAATACAAACAAGCAGAAAGGACTAACTACTACTGCTTTTAATACTATCTACTTACAATCACAACTAAAGAATGTTACTAAAGTTCTATAGAAATGGACTCGTCAAAGGATATACAAACGATAATTATAATAATACAAAAAAGTATCCTTCTTTGGTTAAGATGTAAATCTATGTAATTATTATTTATTTAAAAAGGTTATTAAACATAAACCTAATAGTATTCTTATTTGTAGATTCTGAAAGTTTTCTTCGCTCTCATTTTATTTCAATTCTACAACACACCTGTGAGAGGATTTTTTTTATTATTTCTATGAATATCTAATTAATTTGATTGGCGTCAATCTCAATTGAGTTGATATAATATATACACACACACACACCTTCATCCTATTGTCCTAATTTGGACGGGAGCCAATTACACCCATCTTTAAGACATCCTGCCCATTACTGCGTTCAGAATCTCTGGTCACCTCCAATCAAGTATTTTATTATACTTGCTTGATATTCATCCTTGGTAGCTTCTTTTAGGACCTTATTTTCTTCGCCATAGCTTCCAAAGATCAAAGTGGTATCCTGTTCGTATGACATCTGAAGTTTTTGAACCAATCACTGTATGTGAGACCATTCTACATACAAGAATATGTATTTATCGGTTTCACCTTCTGTTTTACACTACACTTTTCATGAGTGTATCTTATATTAATCTTTATTTTTATAATAAATAACATAACACGTATTACAGTTCATACAATACCCTCGACGATTTTCTTTCTATGGGAATATCCTCAGACTCGACGCATTTTTTATTGTACATTTTCGAGATTGTTAGTTTTGTTTCACTTTGAAAAAAAAACTTACGAAAAACATTTGCGTGTTTTGCAGTGTTCGCTAAGTATTGAAACTAATGTTACAACAAAAACAAATAATACCTACCTACACACAAGTAAAAAGGATCTTAGTTTGTTAATGAAATAAATTTATTATTATTTGTTTTATATATACCTACGTGGCTGAACTTTTTTTGTTCCTTTTTGTAAGTTGGGATTTTTGTTATGTCGTTTTATTAGATTCTGAAATTGTGTTAATCATTTCTGTTCCCTTATAGACGGATTAATTAATTCAATTTGATATTGTGTGAAGATTAGAGAAACTGATATCGGAGGATATAATGGTGAGATTATTCTAGTTGTCTCTATAGCTCTGTGTGTGCTATATATTATTATGCTTTGATCAGTCTTTGTAATTTTGGAAGAACGTCTTTAATGATGGAACTATTTGTTTTTATTCTTTTCATACGATTTGAACTTCTCCCTAGAGCACCAAAGCTATTATTCTATAAAAAAGCCATTTAAATTATTTTGAAATTTCCACTTTAATATTACGTATAACCTTTAACGGCATCTTCCATAAATGGAATAACCACGAACGAAATTAATTAATATTTCATTCTCATCAAAAATAAAAATAAAAATTGTCTGTTCATTTTATAGAATAAGTGACTCAAATGCTACGATGTTATTAATAATTAGCAAGAAGCAGTTTATATTTATTTGATATTTTTATACGTGAATAGATCGAATGATTTGTGAGTATATCATTTATTTCGTTTCAGAAAAATCAAAACCTCTGGCAACTCAGTCGAACATATCAATAAAATTCCAACACATGTACCTACAGCACTACGTTGGTATATTTTATTCATACTTGTAGGTAACCTTCCTATTAATATTTTTATCCATTAGTAAATGTGTATTACTGTTATGTCTTCTTTAGAAGAAGTCTAGCTGATAACACTTTTTGACCTAAAATTACCCTCTTTTCGAATAACTATTCCATTAAGCTTAAAAATAGTAAAATTATTATGGACATATTTGTCTGCGTATAATAAATCATCAATATTTTACATTTGGAAAGCGATCTTTGGAAGAACTACCTAGGCTCATAGGCCATCGATCTAACTAAGGCAAGGTGATGTTAGATTAAAAAAAAATATTTTGTCAATCGAAATGCTGATTTTGCCATATAAGTAATGATGTGCCAAAAGAATAAAATAAATAAATAAATAAAACCATTTGGTGAAAACGAATTCAACATTTATTATAAGGTATTATCTATCATTAAATCGAACTGTTTTCTTGTCAATTTCAAGATTTTTTCTTTCATACCATTACAAAATTTTCTTCAATTGGGGTAGCCAGCAGACTAACTGCATTTGATAAACATGCAAGTCGTAGATTGTATACCAAAAAAGCTTAGAAATTTAGGATGGGTAGCATACCTCATCGTCGTACAAAAAATGATAAATGTCTTATACATGATATCTTACGAATACTTCTCTTTATCAGGACACTCGAAAATTAACGGAAGAGCTTGAAATATTTTATTTAAAATAAAATATGTACCAACAGAAATGATTGAAATACTCATATTTTCCCGGGGACTCCAGGGGACAAAGAGCTAAGCCGGGATAAAAAGACAGTATATAATAATAGTCTGGTCGATGGCAACGATTTTTCAAAGCCACGTCATTTTTACTTTTTGCTTTTGTATTAGTTGTAGCTGAACTATGTATGTAGTCGTAGATAAAGTATGTATTATATCATGAAAAATATCCATTAATCTGAGTATTGATCGAGGAAAATCAAAAGACCTTTTTATCAATGACGGACAATCTTTTATATAAGCTGCTGTGTGTGTGTACCTAATAATGGCGGCCATTCTAGAAAAATTGATATAATATTCGTTTCGTCGAATATCATAAATAAAATGTTAGTTTTGTTCCGAGTGGAAGGAGAGAGTAAAAATGATATGACATAAATAACATAATATTATTTTATTTATATATTTGTTTATACATTCATTTATCACATCTAATCTAGCGAAGATAAAAATAGTATATGTAATATCACTGTGTTTTGTAATATCCCTTGTATAAATATGTATCTAAATATTATCATCGTTTGAAGACCAATACAAATCTGAGCAAGACATTGTTCTCAGTACAAGAACTTTTGATTCACATTCTCATGTATGATTCTTAATTAAAGCGGCAATTTTATACGTAAGTTAAATTTATATCTGATTTATTATATTTACAAAACAAAAATATTTCTATGATCGTATCAAGCTGCTGCCCCAGTTCGCCCTAATGATGTCTTAAATATTAAGAAGTAAGTAGAGAAAGTAGAAAAAGTTAGTATTCAAGTATGTGAAAATTGGCACCAAAGCGGAAAGATGCCACCTGTCCTCCTTAAATTTAAGTGAAATTTTTGTTTACTTATTTAGTATTTATTGTAAATTGATAATAAGTAATTTTACTTAAAAATATATCAATAAAGACACAATCAACAAATAGAGGGTAGATTTTCATTTGAGGCGTGATATCTTCTTTCTTACCCAATTTGATGTAGAATTTATTATAAAATATTAAGAAAAGAATGGAAGAGGTAGGTTGGTACAAAACAAAGAATAGAACAATATTCGGAATAGGGACAGAAAACAGACGCCAATTTTTGAGTGATATGGCGATCCTTGACCGACGTGAAGGCGTGAAGTGTAGGTAAAATATAAGCTTGCTTTTTAATTGTTGAACAGAAATGAAGTGATGATGAAATATTTCGATTTCCTTTACCAAAATAATAATTTACGAATCTACCAAATTGTGAAAACTGAGGCCTACAAAATCCACATATTTGACAGTTTTATCGATAACTTTTTTCTAACTAGCTGCCCCCTCTCCTAGACCAAATCCTGATACTAGATCTCTTTAAAGACGATATTTTTTGTCTTGGCGTTTTGATTCATTGCAAAATTACTTATGCATCACCATTACAATGGCCCGCTCGCAAGGTCAATTTTCATTTGAATGTGCAGACATATAGAAATCTAAGACACCTTGGATATTCGGGTCTGAGATGGGTCTCTCTTTAATTATGCATCACCAAAAGCTTCAGAGAATAAATGCATTTAAGTAAAAAAAATAAAATAAGATTTCAGTACTTGCTTATGTCACCAGCCACCTTCGTCTACTGTTCTTATACCTCTGCTATTACTCCCCAAGCAAGTTATGTATTTGTTAGTAAAAAATATTGTGAATGTGTCGGGTTTCAAATCTAGTAACACAATAAAAGATATTTACTAATAAATCTATGATTTCCTTTCGATATAATGTGCTTTTTTCTCTTCATGTTATTCATTACGGCAATCTACTTTAATACAAGTGATTTGTGCCCTTAATAACCTGTATGTAATTAGTAGAATAAAACGAACGATCCTATTAATAATGGCAAGATACGAGCGCTCGCAGAATCCTAATAAGATGATAAGTAGGTATAGGATCAGAAAAGTAAAGACCTTTTGTAACTGTGTATAAGAAAGACGAACGAATCAAATTGGAGCTGTAGTTATAAGTAACTTAAGCGCGTTCCATTTCATTAATTCTTACATTAGATCTTTGCGTTTCTTACGGCGCGGCGATGATAAAGACGGCAAGTAAACTTTTTGATCTGGAACTTTTTCTGTCAATCACCACTTTTTTGTTTGTCTTTGTAGATAACGTTTTGGTATTATCTATATAATATAGTATTTATTTATACAATAAACGGCTGAAACAGCCTTTGCAAACATAATAACAAATAAAAAATAAAAACATTCAAGTCAAAACAATGCATATCATAAATGAAAAACATTTTTTTTTAAAGATATATCTGGGTTTTGTTATAAACCCACCCAAATACACCTTTCACAGTAAGATAAAAGCTTGTGTCGTGAAAGGAGAGTTTGCCGGCACCTGGGATCGAACCACGGACCCCTTGTTCATGTGGCCGAGGCTATACCTCCAGGCTACCGACGAACTCTAAAATAAAAATGCTAAAGGAATTTTATAATTGTTTGGAAGAATATGTAGGAGTGAGTGATTTTCAAACGATTCTAACTTGTAAAGAAGGTTGTTGAACAGGCCTTAGGAAGTAGATTGGCCGACTCTCTGACAATCGAAGGCCTTACTCGACTTTAACCGCGTAAAAATATTGTTTATTTTATAAAGATTAATTGATTAATTGATGATGTATAAAGGCTTATTTTAAACTAAGATTCGAAATAGTAAAGGCATAATAGGTATGTAAGTAAGTCTTAGAAGGATTTTGGATGTCAAATGGTATGAAAATGTTACAAATGATGCTGTGCGCCGGCGCACCCAACAGAGACCTGTAATCTCCGTAATACAGGAGAGACGATGGTCCTGGCTGGGACATGTTTTGAGAATGCCTAATGATAATTGGCCAAAAAGAGCATTGTTCTTCCGTCCGCAGGGGTTCCGTCGGCCCGGGCGTCCCTCTTTCACAATACACCGTTCCTATATCAGAGCGCAGGGAATGTCGTGGAAAGAGGTGACGAAATTGGCACAGAGACGCTCTGAATGGAGGAGGCTGGTTTCTGCCCTGTGCTCTCGAGAGGAGCGTTGAGGGCGATGATGATGAAGTAAGTATGCAAAAAATAACATATTCATGAAAGAAAATCCTTTAGTTCTTTGTCACTAAGAAGTGAAAATAAAAAAATGGTATCATGTTTTATGTAATGGCATTTTTTTAATACGAGTATGTAGGTGTCTTTTAGTGACCAATAGTTATAACACAATTACTGACATAAATACTTACGGCTCATTGATAAGGCACATTGCTTTATAAATTATTTATTTATCTTGAGTCGAATTGTTTCATCGTTTATTAATAATATTTTATTAGTACCGTCCTGTTTATTGCGTTTGTGATGTTAAAAATGATAAATTGCTTGTACGTCTCGAAGATACTCAAATATTTTATTTTGTTTCGTTTGTTCCAGTTTTTTTTGCTTGCCAAACTGTTCTTTGAAACATCAGCCCCAAAAACAATGCATTTTTCATTAAGAACCTTTCAATGTTAGATAATAGTGTAATAAAATAGCATTCTAGTGTTCCATGTTGGAAAGAGGTCTCTCTTTTTAACTTCCACTGGAGGAAAATCGCAATCCACAATTTTCTCTAGGAATTTTTTTTTCTCCCTTTTTTAAAGGCATTGCATTATTTTTTTTATGTTATTGACCGAAGATACTTGTTGGAAGTCCATTTCGAGGTGAATTGAAAAATAACACTACTTTGTTAATAACTTCATCGTGACTTTATTATCTACGCTTTCAGAGACTCTCGACTCCATCTTCAGGCAATTTGAAAAAAAAATTGCAGGGTGCCTGTGTTACATTCACGTTAGAGAGTGTAGTTCTAAGATGGCTACTTTTTTAATGACTGGTTTTGTCTGGTATCTACCAATATCAATTTATTTCAATGGACGAATTTATTAAAAAACAGCCATGTTGGAATTTATTTTTATCAAAAAAAACTTCAATAAAGATGAATATATTTGATCTCGACTCTCAGTTTGAAAACGTCTGTGGCAGTGGCGGGCGTTAGAATTTTATAATATTTTATGGAGCGGGGTGGATCAAGATGTAAATAATAAAAAATATTATGCGTGTGCGAATTGTTTTTTTTTTATGTGATTTATGCCGTGTGATGAAATTCACACAGCCGTTGTGGACCATTTCGAGAAATTTATAGTTTGTAAACAAGATTTTCTTTAACGTTATATACATAAGGTCGTATATTGAAGAACGTCAGTTTGTTTTCACCAAGTAAACTACTAACACTGCTACCTAAATTTTATTATGCTTATTACAATTCAATAAATGGGGTTGCCATTTTTCTTATTTTTATCTAGCCACAAAAATAAACTTAATTCGTTGTTCATATACTCTATTTTTTGTTCAAATCATTAAACACTACTTGGTGAACAATATGTATATAGATAACTATCTCGTACTTTTATTACTCCACGAACGATAAGAAAAAACTTACACTGTTTATTATATCAAAAACTCTCATAGTATTACAACCAAATCAAATAATAAGTTCTATAATTTCTTTCCAAAAATACACATGCCTACTGAAATAAGCTTAGAAAACCGGTTTTACGGATACGAGTAGTTCCAGCCTAACTGAAAAATCGGTACGTGTAAAACAAAAAAATGGACTCTGCTGTTAATTTGAAGATATTGCAATCACATAGAGCAATGGAGTGTAATGTTTTAATTTCCATATTATTTTACAAAGTTAAATGTTTTACAATTTCAAGCTTACTTGAGTTTTGTTTCGTATAAATTGAGATTTTTTATACAGACTAATGATCTAATCATTGAGTGACTAACCATTGTACCCATTTGTATATTAAATATATTAAACAGTTTTCTTATTTCGATTTTCAATTAAGTCAGCCCGCAATTTCATTACTGGAATTTCCCAAATTACGTACTAAATCTTTATTTATTACTTGAATTTACTGGGGCTTATTTTTAAAGACATTTTGAATTCTATTTACACCAAATACTTTTTTTTTAACCTCCTGACGACCAACGTACTACTGACAGGACATAGAACTAAAAAAAATCTATGGTCTAAACTTTTTGTGGCATTGTTCAAATTTGAATTTCCCGCTATTGGTCAAGGCCTGTACTAACAATCAGATAAAAATCCCACCACTGACGGCTACCATTTCATTAAAAATGGCGTCAGAGGAAATGCAGCGACGCTCGCGCTATCACAAAGGTAAGTCTTATCAGTTTTAATCCAGCCAAATTTTAAGTATTTTCGTGTAAATGTTTTCTAAAAGTAATGATAAAGTACCCTTCTAGTTGTTTGTATCAATATTTCGTTGAATTATTAGGAAACTAAAGAAACATCACCTATACATTTTCTATGTTCTACCAGTAGGACGAATGTCGCCAATTAAAGTTTAATATTTAAACTTCTCTTGTCCTAAACGTAGTACATAGGATCATTTCTGTTTTCTTTTTAGATTTGACCGATGAAGAAATATTGGATATCCTCAATGAATCAGATTTTGACTATTCAGGAAATGATTCTGATGAGGACCCAGTGTATTAACCTCCAGATATTGGCAGAAATATAGATATTCTCACTGAAAATGACCAAAGCTCGGATGAAAACACTTTGGTTTCAGTAAATAGTGAAGATTCAATTATACAAGCTCCAGTTCCTTCTTTTTAGTATCATCACGATTTTGAGGATGTACTTGAGAATCAAGTCGTGGAGAGCATGGCAGAGGAAGGGGTCGATCACAGCTGTCTCGCGCCCAAGCACAAGCTGATAAGAATAAATGGACAGCTGAAAAATTATAATCAGAGGAGTCCCATTTGAGGCAATCAGCATATGTGTTCTTCGATACAACAGATTGGAATTTTCATTTTTTTTAACCAGTACATTGATGATGAGATTCTGCAAACCATAGTGGAGTGTACTAATAGAACATGCATATTCTTGAAAGGCAAAACTCGGGGTTTAACAATTAGAGAGTTAAAAGTATATTTTTGGTATAACTATGATAATTTCAGCTCTTCAATACCCTCAAATGAAAATGAACTGGTCAAAAAAGTGTAGGGTTCCAGTAATTGCCTGTGCCATGACTCGCACTAGATTTTATGCAACCTGAACATAACTCAAATGTATGTATGATGCTGAAGTTGTAACCCCAGAAGAGCAAAGAGAAAGAATCTGGAAAGTGAATCACTTGTATGACCAATATGGACGGTGTTGATCTTGCTGATCGTATGCTTTCTATCTGCCCGTCAAGAAATCGTACTAAAAAATGGACAGTTCGAGTAATAGCTCATCTAATTGATTTGGTGGTTGTTAATTCGTGGTTCTAATATCGGACTTCTCAAGTTGCTCAGAAAAAACCGAGATCTCAAATTTTGAAACTCCGAGAGTACACACTAAATCTTGGTATGGAGCTTGTATGTGGCAACGATATACCAAGTGATGGAGAAAGTGATCTCGAGCAAGTGAGGGAACTGGAACCGCGACACAAAAAACGGAAGGTTTTGATCAAACCAATTCCCACAAAACAACGACGCTAACAGGGAGCATCTCACTCACCTCAATATGGACCAAAACAAGCGTGATGCAGAAACACTGGTTGTCAAAAGAAAACAACAGTTTTTTGCACAAAATGCGAGGTAAATCTTTGCTTCGTCTCCGAAAGAAACTGTTTTTTTCAGTTTCCATGACAATGATGAGGATGATTAGATATTTGTATTTTGATTGCATAACTTCATTTTTTTAGTGAAAGTTGGAAGGACGTGTTCGAAAGTGTTCTAACCTGATTTTTTCATTTTACTTTTTTAACTTATTTTTAATATAATTATTATTATCATACGTTTATAAATAAGACTTTTCAGAAGAAAACTTTTATCTTTTAGCTAAGTATTTTAATTCTGAGTAAAGAATCACCATAGAATTTAGTTTCATGTTTTTTTCAGACTAAAAAGTTGATATTTGTGAATAATATTGTTAAAATTTAAACATACCAAAAATAAACATTTATTATTAATAAAAAATATTACTAATTCTACTCAATATTCTCTGGAATATCGTTTTAAATGCTGGAAAACCTTTCTATGTACTATGAGAAGGACAACTGTCTTGGCGTCAGATGTCCTATGAGTAGTACGTAGAGAAAAGCCATATTTTCCGGCCAGGGATTTTTTTCACTATTTTTCCCTAGAAATACAACCAAAAAGGAGCCATTTCTGAAAATTTCACGAAAATCGGAGAGAAAAAGGACCTCTGGTCGTCAGGAGGTTAAATAGCTGTAAATCCCTGAATTGGTCCAATTTATTATAATTAACAAAACCATGGTATGGTGAGAAAATAATGATTATTAGTTTACCGAACATGGACACTAACACTATTTATAAAAAAAATCGGGTCGTCTTCTCTGTTATTGGAACAATATGCATTAAGGAATTCAAGATGGGTGATACGCCTCATGGGTATACGATGTCTAATGAACGTACATATCATACGTACATATTGACATACATCTTATTGTCCTTGTTCAAGTTGGGTCTGGTGTTTATTGCGTCCAGGTACTTCTTCAAAATATTCCTTTTCATTGCTATTTCCAGATCTTCTGGCCACTCCAAACCAACTCTTATAACACAAAGATATATTTGACACTGTCTTGTATTTGACAGTTTCTTGAGCAGCTTCTGGTCTTTTGAACTCCATTTACCTACCAATGATCTAAATGGAAGTCTGCTTTTTTGGCATGTGAAACACTTGTAAAATCTATCACAACTGCAACCTCTCTATAATTATGTAAAAGTTTCGCTTCCACTTTTAGAGAAAATTTACATAAAAAAATAATGAATTTATTCCCTGTTATATAACAACGATTTTTCTTTACTTAATGTACAAAAATACGTTTATTGAATCATGGTCACCATATGTTTATAAAAAAGTCCTTTGGAGTATTATTTTACGGCATATTATAATGTGTAGAGTGTTAGATATTATATTGGGGTGTATAATAATAATAATAACACTTTGAAATATAGTCGTTACTTAAATATTATGTTTTATATCCTTTCCTTCCCTCTCTACGTTTAGTACAATTGTATATGTCTACTACTTACATATATTAAACGTTTTTCACTGTTTTCTGCAGGTCTTTGAGTGTCCTGTAAAAGACTGAAGTTCATAAAACATCGCTGAAAATCACTTCATCTTTACTTAGGCGACATGTTATTCCACCTATCTCGAATGTTTTAATTTTTATTGGCAGATACAAAGAGGATAATTACAATGTATATTATAAGACTATCTCACTGATAGAGAAAAAAATACCATTGTAATGTGAAAAGAAGATATTTATTTATTTATTTACAGATATCAGGCGATTTGTCCATGTAACCACGCCCCCTCTACCATGGTCAGAACAGCCCTTATATTTTTTCCATGTAACTGGTCTGCAGGTTGCCCTACTTGTAAGGTTTACCGTGGTGGTATAGCACCTGGTAGTAGTATGATTTTTTCAGTTTGTGATTTAATATTTAATTTAAAATCGTTTAATGTCAAAGGTTAGCAGGGAAAATTAACCCATTTTATATGCCGCAATAATATTATAATTCATAACATCAAAAAGAATGTTTGAAATAGCAATAAATCTGATTCAACGATAACACTTTATTCTAATATCATAATTTAAAACATTGGTATATTGTGACAAAGCGTTGTAGCATAAAAAAAAACTTTGTCCAATGCTTTTTTATGTAAATTTTAGAACGCCCCTCGTTAATTATAGCTATTGTTTTACATTGTGGGGTTGTGTGGATAGAAATCTTACCTTACATCAATTGAATACATTTATGTAAAAAATAACAAAAAAACCCCTTGAAATTTCATTACAAATGACCTTTGAGTTAAATAATCTAGAAGAATTATTGATTGTATTGAGCGAAAATCGGTCTCTAAGACTTCGACCAAATTTCAGATTCGATTTCGTATTTTGTTATGGCAAGATATTGGTGCTTCGTGGAGTTAAAGCAAAAATAACACTTCATTTCTTTCTTTTCGTCATTTTCAAGAGTCGCGTGAAATTCAGATGTTTGTTATAAATTAGTTGAGTGATGAGATTTGCCACTCAAACTGAGTGTCTTAACTTTAAAAAGCATAGACAAGACAACGTGTATGTATATTACTTACGTACAGTTTTCACTTATGGGAGATGCCATGATGGTTGGTATAGAAAGATTAATACACCATCAGTCATAATTTTATAAATTTTGTTAATTTTTTTTAAATAAAGATCCCTCTGGTTTTTAGTGTCATATGATTTCATACTTATTTTAGATAATTTCGAATTTTATTCCAGTCAAAATTAAAATAAAACTGCTAAATTCGGTCTCAGCTTAAAAACTAATTTCGAGTAGAAACTATATTTCTTTGTGGGTTAGCTCTATTCTGAACGACTTGAGTCAATTACAAGAGCCGTCAAAATGATTTAAGGCGATAATATTCAAGTGTAGACCTATCATGACACTATGTTATTAGGCAGTATGACAAGTGGTATGTGGAATAGACGCATATAAATGATTAAATTATGCCACTTCTTATATCAATGTAATATAATATTATGTTTGTATATATCATTTATATGACGTACTTGTAGAAAATTGTATGACCTCAAAACTTACATATAATACATACATAGAGATATTAAAATTTATTGTTGATGTTTTTCATTTGAAAATACTGACCTTTCTTCAAATTAAGTGAGCTCGCATTGGGAGATGAGATTTTTTAGTTTTTTGAAAAGAAGGATCTTTCTCCTGAGATTTTAGCAACTAGTCACCAGTGACTCTTCTCATACCACTGTATGGATATCTTCTTTTACTTCTTGTATCATCACGAGGTCTCTACTTCACTAATTATTTTTGTCTATTTTTGATCTTTAATGGCCGGTTCCAATAATCTGTCTATCCGTTACTATCAATTAAAATTTATTGTGTGTGTACTTATAGTAATGGATAGATATATTATGGAAACCGACTTAATATCTTGCAATATGTCTCGTCCATGGCCCTTTCAATTTTGTCACTTTTTCAAGGGTGAAAAATATAATTTTAAATTAATTCAAATAATGATTTTCTCTGCCTATATTATACAAAGGAATATTTAAGGGAAAAAGAAGACACGGGATATATCACTCATTTAATATGATGAAATAATTCTCTAGCAAAAAAAAAGCACGATTAATATTTAATTATTGTCACAGTGAAAACAAAACAAATCAAAAATCATTTCGAGTACTTTGATATTACTTCGATATTTAGTACAATAATATTATTATTTTCAATCAGTTATGCAAATATTATTCACTTTTGTCACGGCTTTCAAATAAAAAAGGCACCAGACACCACATTGTTTTGTCACGAGTTCTTTCTTTTGATATTAAAATAACAATGATTAATGACCTGTGATCGAAATACTGTTTGTTTTTACCGCTGATTCTAAAGCCACTGGTCCGTGGAACGTTAGCGAAGTGTTGAATTTTGTTGGTATTTATTTTGTAAAACTCTATATTAATCAAATAAATAATACGTTATTATATGGTTTTTAACACGTATTTCATTTAAAGTGACTCGTGTTTTGACATGTGATGCCTTTTTTAAACTCGAAAGTTTGAAAAAGACATTACATGAGACTCGAGTCACTTTAAGTAAAGCACGTGAAAAACCATACAATTACATATATTATTTATTTGGTTAGTTAAATGGTTTGAGCTAGTCAGCGCAGAGTCCGAAAAAAAGGTTACTAGTGATCCATGAAAATATAGGTACTACTAATAAAAAATCAGGTATCTACTTGTCTTATTATATTCTAATACGCCATGTTACTGCATTTTGAAATAGTTGTGTTTTTTCAATCTACACATTGTTTTGAAATAAATGGGCCAATTGATTTGATCATTGAGTTAAACCAATAGTTTTATTTGTAACTACTAATGTTTCGACATGTAATGTCGTTGTCAAACTAAAACAAGGTTTCGTACGTCATGTCTTCGTCGAACTAAGTGATGAAATTTTGTGATTACACATATTATTTTTTTATCAATTAATTTTCAACGAGTTTTACAAGAAAAATTATATCATATTTCCATATGTATTGTTTTCTGGAAAGCGTATTTTTTGTTTTTTTTTATGATTGTTGAAAATTTAATTATAACAATTTTGATTAGTGGTATAAATGAAAAACGCATTGTAAGCCGTTTTTTGTCCAATCCTGGATCAAACCGAAAATGCTGGTTAAAAAATACCTGCTAACAGAAAAGAAAAAAGTGTTACTTAATAATAAAAGGTAGAAAACCACTGTTTTAAACAAAGGGAGTAAAAATAAAAGTAAACAAAGAAAATTTAAAAATATACAAAAAAGCCCTATTGGAGTATTAAAATACTCATATATGGAAGGTGGAGTATCCGGATTTGAATAGGACTCCCATTCTTTTCCGTTAGTTTTCGAGTGTCCTGTAAAAAGCCTTCGACAAAGATTAGATTTTACATCTTTAATTCAGCAATAGTCACCTATCCTGAAAATTTAAAATTTCTGTCGGCATGGATAGGATAGCTTGCATGTTTATTATGTGCAGTTTCTGCAGCAAAGGTCTCCCAACTTTTTCTGTAAGATTTCGAATGTCCAGTTAAATGCAGGTGATCGTTGTATCAATTATTCAGCGATGAGGTTTGCCACTCATCCCGAATGTTATTTTTTATTGGCACGCAGAGAACAACCTGAATGCTTACCAAATTATATGAAAAATAAAGACATTTTGTATCTTAAATTTAGCGATTATTTCTGCTACCTACCAATCCTAAATGTCTTAATTTTTGTTGAGAAGACAGCTTGCATATTTATCAAATACGGCTGGTCTTCTTGCTACATTTCTTAAGGGATATTCCTTGAAATAATAATAAGTAAATTATGATAGATACAGAAGGTACGTACAAGTAGGTACATAAAAAATACTTTATGATTTATGGGTTCAATAAAAACAAGAGATTTTCATTAGTTTTCAATTACAAGATGGGTGAGTTATAATTAATATAATTATATTTTATATGAAATACAGGTGTTCTTATTAACTTGTACATAAAGCGAGCAGAATTTAGGATAGAGATATCTGTAAATATATGAATAACTATTAGACATCTCGTGGAAAAAGTGCTTCCAGTAAATAGGTTGTAAATGAAGAAAGGTAGACTCTGCCCTGTGTTCCCGGTAGGTGAGTGGAAGGGCGATTAGATTGGAATATAATATGAAATTATAATTAGCAACTGTATTTGCACACCTACAGAGAGCTCTTCATACATGTTTGTTAGAATATAATGGTAATTAAGACAAGACAATCTGATCTAACTTTGATATGAAGTAGGCATTTAAATTAATATTTCAATGTTGTACTAGATACCAGTGGCGCAACTAGACTTTTCATACTGTTCATGTTTCCATTAAATGTATTTTTTTTTTACTTTCGCAATTTTATATATGAATTTTAGAAAACTTCGTTTTATATTTTCCCCCTTTCCGTCACCAAAATTTCAATTTCGTATAGGAATTTGTGGTATTATGCGATCTCGAAGTTATTGGATTTACAATTTTAGACAACACTAAGCTTTTATTTTGCAAACATGTATTCAAAGACACGCCACTGTTAGTTACATACTACATTGCGAGTACTTACATGTCATGTACTGTTATTAAATGAGAATATAATTATTAATGATTTTAACGTTCATTACTATTATAATTATTAAGTGGTAGCAGTCATGTCTAGCAGATGATACCGCTGATGATGATCGCAACTTAAATTAGTTTTAATTAATTATTATTCCAAGTGACATTCTGCACAGTGTCATCATGATGCGAATATTAAATATAATGCAATTTTTTTAAGTTAAGAAGAACTATAGAAGAATTAAAAGAAAATAAACGTTATGAAGTTCCTAATAATAAAGCGCTTGGAAATCATGATAACATATTTTATCTTTATAGTAATTCAAAGCCTTTGTCACTCTTCTGTTGGATATGGGCCTCTTGATTTTCAAATTTAATTCTCTCGAGCAATACAATATAACATAACATAACATGCATTGACAATTCACACAGACCGAGCTAGTCCCAAACTAAGATATGAATCTTGTATTATGGGTACTAGCACGACGGTACAGGCCCACCACCGTTTACTATTATTTTATTACTCTGATGTCATGTTTTGTGATTGTTTCTATATCTGTTACATTTTTGTTATAGGTACATTAAAATTTATTGGAAATATTATTTTTTCTATTTATTTTTTCTTTATGATTTTCCTCATTAAAGCAGGGAGAGAAAAAAGCAACTTACACTTAAAGCGATTTGTCATCAGTTGAGTCTTTTTACTACGTAACCTTGTAACTGTATGATATTACTTATTACTGGAATAATGTATTGTGAAACCAAGTACAGATGTTTGTGAAGCAATGAATCTTCTTTACGATAAACTCGTCCTTTGTATATTGATTGTGTATTATTTAAATTTTTCTATGAAATTAAATGAAATCTTCATTAATTAATGTACAGTAACTATGAGTGAATAAATAGATCATAAATAAAAATATATATCTTTTAAAAAATATAATATGCTGTAATAGATGTTATAATATTTAATTACTTAATTAAATAATATAGGTATGTCTTGTCTGAAGCTGATGTTCACATGATATCACTTAAATTAGTCTTAATTAATTATTATCATATATACCTACTTATCTTTTCATAATATTAGTTTGCATATTGTGATGCGACTTCGTCGTGCAATTTATTAATAACGAGATCATAAACCCGGTACCTATCACATATTCAATTGGATAGCTCTTAGAGAATGAACGCAATTTTTTTTAATGTCATCTGTGTCATTATTTTATTAAATTGTTTTGGGAAAATAGACTAGGCGATAACGACCATATGTAATCTTCCATTCCATAATCGGTAATTGGATAATATTGTTAAAGTAATAGGAAAGAAATGGGTTCTTGTTGCTTAAGATAAAAGGATATGAATAAGTTTTGAAGAAGAATATCCATAAGTGAAGAGCAGGAATCTAGCAGATAGTACTATTTAATTGTATTTCACAGTAGATATAATATCATTCTGTCCAATCCCTCATTTTTTCTTCTTCCTCTTATTATTAATCACAAATCTATTAAAAGTGTAATGAAAATAAAATATCAACAAATCTATAAGTTCATATAATGTTCTCTTTTAAAATGCTGACGACCATTCAAAAGAGACCCTCCTCACACCCGGATATCTCAGTAGTCATAGACTCTTATTTAACCACACATTCAAAACCAAAATTCACATTCAAAAACAAAAAAAAAGACGACCGGTGTGGCGCAGAGGCTAACGCACTAGCCTTTGAGTCACGAGGTCCCGGGTTCGATTCCCGGCTAGGGCAAAATGAAGAATGACCTTTTTCAAATTGTCCTGGGTCTGGGTGTTACATGTATATGTGTTCAGTGCATTGTATATTATGTGTATCGTCGTGTTAGTACCCATAATACAAGACTCATATCTTAGTTTGGGACTAGCTCGGTCTGTGTGAAATTGTCTATACATGTTATGTTATGTTAAAATTGTCCTCACCGGCGGGCCATAGGGCAGGCCGCCTAAAACCGCCATCGTGGGAATCTTTTATATTACTTCTCTCTTCAACGTCCCTTTTGGAAATGCTGAAGACCACCTACATATATTTCAATCTCTTTGGTGATCTCACATGTGAGTCAGATGGTTTCTCTTTTATATTGATGCGGGAAATATTGTTGTCAGACGTCTCATCTACAAGGTCTCTCTGGAGCCATCACTTTTTACTACTTCATCCTCTAAATTTCAGTGCTTATTATCAATCTTTTTTCTTAATATTTTTCCCGTCTGTCGCATCAAAAATGATAAAAAAAATTATGCACGAACAAACTTGAACAAAATATGTAAGCAATAAATTTCTCGCAGCATCATCATGATATTAAAATTAATTATTATGTATTATGCAAAACATAAATTATTATCATCATGCCGTTGTAACACAATCTCTCTAACGAGTAACGAGCCCACACAAAGTGTGTGTGTGCTTCATACTACAAAGTATGTACATATTTCTACTACCTAAGTACAGAAGTGGGTACCTTTGTATGTACTGTGCAAATTTATTCCGTAATATAATGTATTGTACGAAGGCGTCTCGACAATGTTTTTAATTACGTATCATAAAAGGTGTAAATACTAAGTGTTTGAATAATTACATACACCTGCATACATTCATACCATCAAGGTAGTTCCGCAAGTGGGATAACCAGTGGACTATCTGCATGTAATAAGCCTGTAAGACAGGATGTCTTACAGGCTTATTACATGCATATAGTTCATAGTCTTTTATGATATGTCTTACAGGCTTATTACATGCAGATAGTCCACTGGTTATCCTACTTGCGGAACTACCTTGATGGTATGAATGTATGCAGGTGTATGTAATTATTCAAACACTTAGTATTTACACCTTTTATGATACAGGAGTATATGTTATTAATAAAAGTTTAGACGTTCAGGATGGTTAATATACTTCATCATCATCATCTTCGCCCTCAACGCTCCTCTAGGGAGCACAGGGCAGAAATCAGCCTCCTCCATTCAGAGCATATCTGTGCCATTCGCATCACCTCTTACTACTACGTTCCCTGAGCTCTGATGTCGTTTTTATAGGAACGGTGTATTGTGAAAGTGGGACGCCCGGGCCGACTGAATCCTTGTGGACGAAAGAACAGTGCTCTTTTTGGACAAGAGTCTATGGGCATTCTCGAAACATGACCCAGCCAGGACCATCGTCTCTCTTGTATCACGGAGATTACAGATCTCTGCTGGGTGAGTCGGTGCACAGCGTCATTTATGACATGTTAATACCGTTTTACATCCCAAATCCTGCTAAGACACTTGCTGAATAACGTATAGGCTATTACTTTCATCGGTAGATGCATCTCAACAAGACGAATAATTTGGTATCAATATCTCATTGATGAAAAATTGACACACTAGAGGTTTGATGAATCCACCGACTATTTACTATTATAGTATATAATTTACTTTTCACATTATATTATTTTCATTCAGTCGTTCCTACTGAATAAATTGACATACAAAAAAAAAACAGCTGATATTTTATTGCTGAATATTCAGAAACCTATTTTAAGGATTGTTGTTCTACGCTGTCATTGATATTGAATTCGAACAAATAAACATTTTTCGTAGAAGTACGTTTGAACAGTTTGTTGTATTCTCAACAATTTTTTTATTGTTCTCAAAACGTGACGTCCTTCAAGATCCATTCAAGCGACGTAACGTCGGACGTCTCTACGTTTCCTTGCTTAAATTCTTTTGGTATAATACAAACTTTTCTTCCATTTCGTTTGTTATGAAAAAATATTCTTTCTTTAAATAAAAAACCGGAACTATGAAAGTTCATAAATCATTTGTATGCAAACGTTACACCGAATCAAGATTTAAAATTTATTTCTAAAATGTCGCATATAATATTTTTTTTCATCGTTTGCAGTCATTAAAATTCTGAAAGCGTTCATAGCGTTACATTTCCCAAGGGAAATGTTAAAAGATTACTCTAACATCTCTCCATTTTGCCGTGATTTCTCAGATTTCAGAATGAAGCATAAAAAAGTTATATGAAATAGGTATACAGCGTTTTAGCATATTTACTCACTATCATTACATTTTAGTGTGTAATTTGTAACTACATCTCTTTTTCTATAAATGTTTGTACGTGTGTTTGTTTCAGTGTAATATTAAGCAATAATCTAAGCAATGTTGATTTCAAGTGGAAATGTAAGTTGGTATATTATTTAGAAGATTATTAATAGTGCAGTTATTATTTTATACAAAAAGTCTTCCTTTGTAATACTTGGCTCAATAGCTACTTACTGATATTATATTATAAAAAATAACAGTGTTCGACTTTATTTATAAAAGCTATATACATAAATTTGGAAACCTTAAGAATACAAACATAATGTAAATTTATACAATCTTCACTATTATTAATTTTAGAGTCAGAGGCCCTTCGAGTAGGAACCCTTTGTCAATGAGTTTTATTTTTCATTCTAAATTCATAAAGTTGTTTTAATTAGAATAAATTTATTACTATTACTATACCATTACAGAATATCGCACAAGTGGGGTAGTCAGCAGACTGCCTGCGTGAAGTAAGCATGTAAATGAACCTTTTTGGGCCAATAAAAATTATAAGATATGTATTCAGAACGGGTGGCAAAACTCAATTTTAATTGAGTTGTTTTATAAATGAGATTTCACGAACACCTGCCTTTTAGAGACACTCAAAAACTTACAGAAAAAAGTGAGTCCTCAGTAAAGATAGAATAAAGATAAAGATAGTATGAATTTAATATTAAAATGTTTAATTTATGACTAGTGGTAGTAAAAACTAGTTTTTAAATTGTACATGCATATCATTATTCTGAAGGGTCCTTCAGCATATACTCGTCAGTTAATACAAGTATTTGCCTTCAATATTTTCAGAGAGAATTAAACTTGAGGGTCTCACTACAAATCATAAGCGTTCCCTAATACTCTAGTATACCTTGAAATGGAGCTTAATTTTATTTCTGGATTCCTGGAGAAAACTCACCAAAAACTACCAGTGAATTATTGAAGAATGATGAAGTAAAATTCTAAATGAAATTTCATCAATTTCACATTATTAAATTCCTGTGTAGTTTTTCCCGTTTTTCTTACGTTCAGTGAAATTAAAACTCTGAATTGTTTAATAAGGTACTTACCTACGTACGTACTTTTTACGACAATACTTGAAACCGTAATTCTTCATTTTAGTTAAAAAAAAAACCAATATAAAACACTTTTTTTTAAGTGTGTTGTTTTGAGTGTTATTAGTGAATAGTTATGTACATACTTTTATGTTTTAATTATTAATTTTCATATGACAGGGTTCAGGATTGACTGGAAGACGTTGCTCAACAACATGTCCACCCTTTGGTTAAAATCAAGTTGCTTACTTTTTTATGTAATATTGTATTTCATTATATGTTTTTATTGAATTTTTGACCACTAAAGATTTATTTAAATTTCGGAAACATATGAACCACTTACCATGTCGACGAGGAAAGGTATTTTCGCAATATTGATTGAATAGAATATAACAGACATAATATTATTTAGATGAGAGATTTCAACAAAATAAGAAACAATGTTTAATTGAACTACATACATTGAAGAACTCACCGATCATCTGGGTAATGCAGCAGTCTGTGAACTTCCAATTATCTTATTCTTACTCTTGCATTAACAAATCTGTCCACACGAAAGGTGAGATATGTAGTGAACAGTATGATTGGCCAAAACTACCAGGTGTGGAATCTTTTGACAATACTTATTCTTTATCCCTCTATCTGAGTAAATACACATGAATAAACGAGTATATATATACACAAAATGATGTGTAGTAAATCTAGTAAGTTAGTCTTTTAAGAAAAAAAAACACACGAAATATAAAAATATAATATAATAAATATCTTGAATACATCAGTATTTTTCATTTAGTCAAGTTTGCCAAGTGTTGTAATATTTTTTGAAAATACATTCTAAAGTATATTATTATTGATTCGAATTTGGGTTCACTCAAAAAGCACTTTGCGTTACGTGTAAATTTGATGGTAGTAAATTAGTGCTCACACTCAAGCACCTTTTTATATAATACGTGTGAATCAGTGGCATGAAAAAGTCATAGATGTCAGCCGTTAGAATGGCATTATATTTGATTTTGATCCTACTAAGTAGCGATTCACATGAACGTGGACGTTGTGCCAATATTGTATCGTAACCTTAGTCAAAAATCAACATAAGTCAAAATTTATTGTGGAAGTTAGTGTTGTAAATTTGAAAAAAAAAATTGATTGACACTTTTTTTTGTACCGATCACCCCGTGATTCGAGTTTTGACGTGACGAAAAATGAATTCTAAAGGCTTTAGTTAAAACGTCATAAATGTACATACATAGACATACATACATCTTCTTCCCCTTGTGCTAGTTGGGTCGGGGGCCCATTGCGCCTAGGTACCTCCTCCAGAGATCCCTGTCCACCGCTGCCTCCAGGACCTCTGGCCACTCCAAACCAAGCCTTTCAACACACTCGTCATAAATGTTTGAACATGAAATAGCACCGGTTAAAGTGAGTGAAGGATGAAATGACATCATTTTCATTACCTTTTGGTAATTCTGTAGTAACTTCACTTCACTGCTATGATGACAATTATTTTCAGGAATGGGCAATTTGATTACATTAAATTTGGATTCAGTTTTTTTTTTATTTTATCACTAGAAAGTCTAACTCCTTGTGATGAGGTTTGCCAACCACCCTGAATGTCTAAATTTTTTGTTTGCACGGAGAGAACCGCTAGCATTGTTATAACAGTAATGACTAAATACTTAATTTTAAAAAGTATAATATTTCATAGGAAAATGTGATACAATTAATTCAAATTGGATGAATTGATCGAATTGTCACATTTATGTAGCCATCCAGATGATCAAAATAAAAAAAGCGCACTTATACATAAACAATATAGTTCAATCAACAAGTTTTACCTTTTAGTATGAAATGCCATACTAGAATTATTTTCCGCAATAACATACAAGCTTATTCCCATTGATAGCACGTAAAGGGTTTTTTTTTATTTCGCACGTGTCTCATACATATAGAAGGTACCAATGTGCTTTTTTCTTCAAATAATATATCCAAAGGTGTTCCATGTACATACATATACGTCGAGGTAATCTCAATAGTTGATCCATATTCTTAGTATCTATCAAAACTGAGCTTTAACGATTAATGGATGTAGGGGTTAATCAACTTTTGTTTAAATTTGATGAACATTTAATTTCCTGTAATTTTTGTTGAAAAATTAAAACTATATTCAGCAATGAGTTTTTTTGCCACCCATCCTGAATGTCTTATTTTTTTTGTTGGCATGGACAGTTTGCATGTTTGTCACACTCAGCTGGTCTGTTGGCTGGCCCACTTGTGCAAAATGCCACGATGGTTTAAAATTAACTGTTACAAAAAAAAAAACTGATTTAGTAACGATACTTCTTTTATAGCCAATATTATCAATCGACGGTACTCAGAACTTCTTGTTGAAATATTAAAAAATAAAATACTTTCGGATAACAAATTAACAGTTAACTGAGTTAAATTTGTGATTAACGGTGCCAAGCTCTGGGATGTTATGTGAAGTATTGCGACGGACTTTTGCATATACTTTTTATTCTTGCGCTCTCATGCGCTCTTTTACCTTGTACCCCTCATGGTACAAGGTAAAATAATCAATTATCACAATCTCAAAAAAATAATTTTTAGCTCAGTCGGTAGAGATTTCAAAAATAAAACAAAGAGTATTGGAAAGTACAATTGACTATACGATAAATGCTCAGGGTCGAATGGGTTAACCCAGATCTTATCACAAAGACTTCAAGACTTTTCTCTCTATAAATTCAACAATGCATATTGCCATTAAATCAACGGTGCCTTCCAACAATCCCCAATAAGAAGGAAAGATTCAGAAACAAAATAAAATTGCTATTTCATTATTTTCTTTTCAATTTATTCCAAACCTCCAGTATTCGGTGACACCTTTGGTATGGTCAATGAATTTACATACATTTTATATAAACTTTCTCGACAGTAAAATAGTAAAAGATTAAAACCTTGTTAATCATTTGCTATGTGGCAATCTAACTAACCCTTAGATTAAAAGTTTAAAATTAAATAATGATTGTGGCACATCATCCTTAACTCCTACCCTTTCTTTTCAGAAACGACCTACATATATCATAAAGTTATCAAACTCTGTTTGATTATACAATTTACATTAACTTTAGAACAAAATATTTATATATAATTATGAATGAATGAGAACAACCTGATCAAGTTATCTTCCTTCGAGTTCCACTTCACTTCCCGTTTCCCGAAATTGAAGGTTCCTTCCTGATAGGTACATAAGGTTTATTCTGGTATAAGAGGAAGTCAGCATCTTGATAATTGAAAAAGATTTATTCTCTTGTTAACTGAAGAATTTATTTTGGTCACAAGATATATCCTGAATAATTGAGAAATTCATTCTGGTACTACGACATAACTTGAATTCATTCTAGTACTGAGGCGTATCCTGAATAACTGAGAAATTCATTCCGGTACTGAGAGCCGTACATCCTTAAACATTAAAGGACAACGTAATTAGTATTTATCAAACTATGTTTCGGTTTATTTTATTAAACAACGAAATTTCTCTCATCGAAAATATAATTGTAACAATTTAGACTCACCATATTTTTGATGACGGCCTGAATTACCACTGATTTTAATAATTAAATTTGATTAAACTGTCAATCGACAAATAGAACACATTTCTACAACTAATTTATACATTAATCAACCATTTTAAAATGGTAAGGTTTTTTTTTTTTAAACCTTAATATTCACTATCGCATTTTGCGATCTGCCAATTTGGAATGTCGAATACAAAAGAGGAAACATTCCTGCTTTCGACCGCCAATATTGAGAAATCCTCCCACCACGCATGCGCGGCGTCGCGTTATCAATTTCTGTCTTGCCAACGAACAAAATCATTTTTCTATAGTGATATAAAAATATCGCTACATATTACCACCCACGCCCACCAAAAAAATAGTAAAGCTATTTTTTTTTATATCAGGTTATTCTCGTTCTATGTTCTCATCAACCCTATAACTTACTCTACCTTTTTTTTAAAGATTAATCTAAGCACTGCACTGGGCCCAGCCTTTTCTTTTAAAGAAAAACTGTAATTCCATAGGCGCCAATCTTGGTTTCGTTTAAATTTTAAAACTTTAATTTACATTCGTTTCCGAATATTCGGGTCAAACGACTTCCAAAATGAACAAAAATACCCGTAAATAATAAGTACTTAATGATAAAAAAATAATTTCTAAACCAGTGCAGGTCTCATCTTATCTTTGCATTTATAAATTACACTTATATATTAAATAATACATTTCCATTTTGTTACATTTACTAAATATCTTTTCAGATCTACTACATTTATTTTAAATTGTTTTGTGCCACAATATTCAAATATCTTCTACTACAAGCTCATATGATTTGCCACATTTTCCTTAGCTACATAACAAATTATATTAAAATTTCTTATATCTAAACTATATACATTTTGTGCCTTCTTTTTTTTTATTCAACATTCAAATACATTAAAATCTGTCTGTATATTATGCATTTATATTTTATATAACATTAAAAATATTTGATTCAACCTTTTGAATTGACTCACTTCAACATCATGTCATTTTCCTTTCTATTTTCATGTATGAAAATATCAATTTATCATCAATTCCATTTTCCTGCCATGTCTTATTCTCCCATCTCTCCTCAGATAAGCACATGCAACTACAACCAAAGGTTCTCAATCCCTTTCTTTTTTTATTTCCCTTTTATCCGTAAAATTACGTACTTCACTAATATATTTTCTTTCGAAAATTTCTAATCAACGACCCCACTTCATAATATAAGTTTCTCTACTTTGTTAAATGAATTTAACAATCGTATACACAATTATTTCGTAATTACTCGTTTTTTTATGGAGATAATTAAGGATTCTCTTCTTTACCACCGTATCCCCGATTTAAATTATGTATACTATAACTCCATTATCTACATTTTCTCACATTACCTATCTCTATTTTTTTTTTTTAATATTTCCACTTTCATATTGAAAATTACATAGTCAATATACTCACAAAAGAGATATAACGAACATCAACATTTGACCTTCTCGACATATTTCATTTTCAAATTCCCCTTTTACTATTTGACTTTAAATCGCGAGACTATTGAGTACTACAAACCTATCATTTATCAACGTTGCAAATCCTTACTTTCATTCTATTACAATCATTCACTTTCATCCTTCGTCTATCTTTTTCCCCTTTCACCGCCTACATACCTACTACTTTCATTTGATTCATAATTAGACCCACAAAACGTTTTGACAAGACGGAATGATCAACTCTCATCTTAGATTACAAACTTCTCTTATTGGAATTCATAAACCATGACCCAATACTCATCCCTTGAGCATGCATCCACTTTTACTATCATATCATATAAGCACTACGCATACTTCTATATACGTCTTGCTAACTCGTATCCCTAGTTTATAAATGTATACACCGCGTATAGCTTGACACACTCGTATCAGAGATTATGCCTTTATGCATACTACAAACTTTCAATACAAATCATTACACATCCCAATAATGACATTATAACACATGACCCATCTTACGGAGAATCATATTCTTACCTCACCTTTTTATCTGACCCTTTCTGTATTATGTACTCGCGTAGAGTTCATATTATCGAAGAATCTAAATAATTTTGCGAAGCGATTTTTTTCTTTTTAATTTTATCCAACCCTACTCTTTCGTAATTCTACGTACTATTTACTACGTAAAATTTTTTTTTTATCAAATTCATCTCCTTTTCCCCATTTCATTAAACTTAAATAGCTATATCCTATAATACCTAACTAAAATTTTTACAGTTTTTTTTTTTTTATTTACATTATATTTCAATTTTCAGACGTCTTCGTCTTCTAATTTTCTCCCTTTCTTTCATCTTGTCGTTGCATTTCCGTTTTTACGTTATAAAATTTGTTATTGGGATTCACATCCCTGTTTTGCCTTAGTCTTGCAAAACAATTTATATATACATGTCCGGGTTTGTTACAAAATCTACAAATTATATCCTTCCTATTCGACCCTTGTCGATCAAAAACTCCTTTATTACCATTCTTCTTACCATCTTCATGTTGGTACCTTTGATTACTGTCACAGCCATTCCGTGTTTGTTGTCTCTCCTCATTTTCGTTGTTTGAGGATCTGCAAGTTCTACTGCAACAAGCTCTGAACCCTGTGTCGTTGTCTTTATCTGTCAACGTCCCAGACACTGCTTCGTCCTTCTTTAATTCAAATAATTTTGTCTTATAATTAGATTTCTTCAGTTCGTTATTCATTGTCAACGTCTCGAACCTGGTACAGATCGTCACCAAATCTTCCATATCGTCAACTCTTGATGATGTCACAATACTTGCATATTCCGCATTCAAGCCGTGAACTGCAATATCTAGCAATTCTTCCTCATCTATTGGTGGACTTAGGTAGTTATTTTTATTGAGTAAATCGATTATGTAATCTGAAGCACTCTCACCGTTTCTTTGCTTGGCTGTCATCAAATTAATTCTCAGTGTGCGTTGTGTGTTTGTTCCTTCAAAACGTTTTAAAAATTTCAATTCAAAAACATCCCAATCATTCTCTATACCTATAGTTCTGAACCATGTTAATGCTTTATCAGTTAATAAAATGGGTAAATATCGCAATAATGTTCCATCATTTACGTTATATACTTTAGCTAATTCTTTCAATCTTTGGATAAATTCAATTGGGCTTTCTGCACCACTGTATGTTATATTGAACTTTCTAGGATCAATAAATTTTTCTACTGGTTCTGCATTTGTTTTCACAAGAGATTTACTACTATTCGTTTTCTTAATTGTTTTTCTGTTATTATTTAACTTCCTGATATACGATTTTACATTTATAAATGAATTACTCGTTGACGGTTTACTTTCCACTTTGCTTTCTTCCATCTTCTCTTCTTTATTATCATTAGACGAACCAGCAACTTCCTTATCTATATTTTCTTGTACTTCTCCTTTATTTAATTCCTTATCCGCCATCTTGAATTTCTAAATTATCTATCTATTGCACTAAAATATGCCAATCTATAATTCAAAAATTTACAAAAAAAAATTTAAAAGAAATAATACATTAAATATTAAAGTCTTCCGTTATTCAAAATTACTCTTAAATATCCCCATATCTATATAAACTAATATCATTAATATTAAAGTTTCAATCTCCACATTAATTTAATATATCCATATTAAAATTATTTGAAACGACTTTATCGTGTTAAATTGATTATGTAAAAATATCAACAATCTACTACGTCCATAATAGTATAGTTTACCCTATATATAAATATTATCATTCGATATTAAAACATTGAAATCCAAACCTTTGTATCTTCCGTCCGCTTTACAATCTTCCGTCTCTTTCTAACTAAAGTGATTAACAATTATTATGCGTTGGAGAGAAAAGTACCTTCCCATCACAGTATGTACGGCATAGAATCAGAATAATAATAATATTATTTTCGTATAAAAATTCTAATCATACATATTTAGTTCAGAATCGGACAATGCTCAAAATAAATTATTTTCTTTATTTTTTTTTTTTTTAATTTAAAATTAAATCTACTTTGTTCAACGTATTCCTTAGTTGTGAGTTGCAATAGCCGTACCAGAAGTATGAGAAGAATTCAGACAAGGCAATCAATCAAATAAATTTTCAATTTAAAATATAATAAAAACTCACCAGAAGGTTGTTTAATAAGTTAATAGGTATACTCCTTTTTGAATAAAATTAAAACTCGCAATCAGCTTTCTGTATTTTGACATGATGTTGGGTTTCGTCTTTCCATATCTTATCACACATTTCCAATCAGCAATTTGAGCTAGAACATATTTTTTTAAAACACATTAAATATCAAATTCAAAAATCATTTTTCACACTTCTTTTACTTTTTTAACAAAATTTTATTTTATTGACTATGGTAATACCATTCAATTTTATGAAAACTCAAAACAAAATCAACCAAATAAATTGATAAAATAGATAAATTTTTATCTAACATTTTTTTTATTAGGTATTCCACGAACAAAATTATTCTAAAATATTTTCAAACAATTTAAAAATTAACATATATTTTTTTTGACTAAATTCCCTTCTTCAATCAATCATCTCAAAGCGTGCTAAATAATATTAACTCAACAAATTAAAATAATAATAAAATATTGAGTCTACCCATAAATATTCTTTTTTTTTCATTATGTTACATATTCAATAAATATATTTAACTACCGCGACTCTGAAAAAAAATGTTTTGTTACATATTCAAAATTTTTCATTCTTTTTAATTTACCTACAGTATTTTTTTAAACATTATGTTACAATTTTTTTATACTGATAACCAAATATAATTTGTAAAATTAAAATCGAAATACAATTTAACCCTTCTGCCACCAAAATTTAAATATTAATTTTGCCACATAAATTAAAATTTTTAAAAACTTTTTTTTTCTAAAACAAAACTTATTCTACTTATAACTATTAATGAATGCTCTTTTGTATTCAAGATACCAAATTAGACAATTACTAAAAATCTTGAGTCTAAGTAATAAAATTTTTGGGTTCAGCGCGTCTTTACATTCTACAAAGGTTGGCTGACATTTTGGGTGACATGAATATGTGACCCCTCTGCCACCAAAATTCAATTCGACTTAAATCACATAAAGGTTGGCTGACACTTTGGGCAACATGAATATGTGACCCCTCTGCCACCAAAATTCAATTCAACCTAAATTCTACAAAGGTTGGCTGACACTTTGGGTGACATGAATATGTGACCCTTCTGCCACCAAAATTTAATTCGTCTTTAAATTCTATTAAGGTCGGCTGACACTTTGGGCGCCATGAATATGTGACCCTTCTGCCACCAAAATTCAATTCGACTTAAATTATATAAAGGTTGGCTGACACTTTGGGCGCCATGAATATGCGACGGACTTTTGCATATACTTTTTATTCTTGCGCTCTCATGCGCTCTTTTACCTTGTACCCCTCATGGTACAAGGTAAAATAATCAATTATCACAATCTCAAAAAAATAATTTTTAGCTCAGTCGGTAGAGATTTCAAAAATAAAACAAAGAGTATTGGAAAGTACAATTGACTATACGATAAATGCTCAGGGTCGAATGGGTTAACCCAGATCTTATCACAAAGACTTCAAGACTTTTCTCTCTATAAATTCAACAATGCATATTGCCATTAAATCAACGGTGCCTTCCAACAATCCCCAATAAGAAGGAAAGATTCAGAAACAAAATAAAATTGCTATTTCATTATTTTCTTTTCAATTTATTCCAAACCTCCAGTATTCGGTGACACCTTTGGTATGGTCAATGAATTTACATACATTTTATATAAACTTTCTCGACAGTAAAATAGTAAAAGATTAAAACCTTGTTAATCATTTGCTATGTGGCAATCTAACTAACCCTTAGATTAAAAGTTTAAAATTAAATAATGATTGTGGCACATCATCCTTAACTCCTACCCTTTCTTTTCAGAAACGACCTACATATATCATAAAGTTATCAAACTCTGTTTGATTATACAATTTACATTAACTTTAGAACAAAATATTTATATATAATTATGAATGAATGAGAACAACCTGATCAAGTTATCTTCCTTCGAGTTCCACTTCACTTCCCGTTTCCCGAAATTGAAGGTTCCTTCCTGATAGGTACATAAGGTTTATTCTGGTATAAGAGGAAGTCAGCATCTTGATAATTGAAAAAGATTTATTCTCTTGTTAACTGAAGAATTTATTTTGGTCACAAGATATATCCTGAATAATTGAGAAATTCATTCTGGTACTACGACATAACTTGAATTCATTCTAGTACTGAGGCGTATCCTGAATAACTGAGAAATTCATTCCGGTACTGAGAGCCGTACATCCTTAAACATTAAAGGACAACGTAATTAGTATTTATCAAACTATGTTTCGGTTTATTTTATTAAACAACGAAATTTCTCTCATCGAAAATATAATTGTAACAATTTAGACTCACCATATTTTTGATGACGGCCTGAATTACCACTGATTTTAATAATTAAATTTGATTAAACTGTCAATCGATAAATAGAACACATTTCTACAACTAATTTATACATTAATCAACCATTTTAAAATGGTAAGGTTTTTTTTTTTTAAACCTTAATATTCACTATCGCATTTTGCGATCTGCCAATTTGGAATGTCGAATACAAAAGAGGAAACATTCCTGCTTTCGACCGCCAATATTGAGAAATCCTCCCACCACGCATGCGCGGCGTCGCGTTATCAATTTCTGTCTTGCCAACGAACAAAATCATTTTTCTATAGTGATATAAAAATATCGCTACAGTATGCTCTATATTTCTAGGTATGTATATTCTGTGGTTTAGGAGGCCTATAGGTGCAGTACCGTATGGGCATATGACGTAACTTATAATACGAGTATTACATACATCGTCTATGGATATATTGCAAACCACGTCACGTATAGTGGTTTTATTGTCATACTAGAGACAATAATAGGTGAATATTTAAAACCCAGGAATAAAATTTGACTAATTTTAAACATGTATTCAGTACTATTAATTTTTTATTTATGTGAGTTATTTCGACTCCAAAAATCACTCTTGCGTTTCGTATGTTTTTCACAAAACGTCCCATTAAAAATAAATTGCAAAATTATAAAATGTTTCTATTGTCTATCGTATCTATTTTTGTACGTCAAAGAACGTTCTGCTTTTTGTCAATTTTTCGATTATAATTTCGAAGAATAATTGAATTTTCATGTTATTTAGAAACAAATGGGAAAAAGTTTATAACTTAAAGATCTACCATATAAACCTTCTTTAAATTATATTTGAAAATTTATAAGAAGTTCAGATGTCTGTGTAGTCAAGCTAATTTGGATACCTACATTTATTTTTAGTAAAACTGAAAAACGAAATTATTTAATGTACCTACCTAGGTATTTCAAAAATGTTTATATTTTCACGATTTTTAATAGATTGGTTTTAATGTCCAGATAAAACAACCTACAATATCATAGTAAACCTTATATTATTATATGAAGCTTCTTTACATTTTGTCACACATGCTACCCATCCGAGCCGAGTATGACGATAGAGCCGATATCATCATCGTATCGTTTTCAATCAAACGGGGATTATATTACAATCCTAGTCTCATTTTTTTTGTTCCTTTTCCTTTAGTAATAATAAAAATATCTATTGCCGTAGCACCTCTTCTATTTTATATTTATTTTTAGACAAAATTACATACGAAAACTGACTTGGGACGCGGGACCGATTCGCATAAGTACAATTATTGACTTGTTTTGTTTATTATTTTTAATAGCTTTAGTCTTGTTTTCAATTGTTTACAAAATATTTATATATACATTCATATCTGTTATTATTTCTAGCGACGTGTTCGTCATGCGCTCTGGTGATTGGTTTGTTTATCGATGAGATTAATTGTTATGTTGATATTTATTGTGTTTAAATGTTTGTGTCCCTTGAGACGGTAAATAAATAAGTAAATTTTGGTGGTTTTAAGTGATTGGTGATTGCACTTGGAGTGGACGAGCTGAGAGCTACGAGTTTTGATATCAGATTTAAAAATAAATCAAAATATTTTATAAGTATGAAGTAATTAATTAACGAAAAATACTCATTGGTTTGCAATAAATTTCTTCACAGATATAAAGTATCCGAGAAACTGAAAAATCGAATGCTGTGTGGATTGCAAATACATGGAAACTACATAATTTATTTTATTTGATAGAACTTACTCACTTCTGTCAACGTCTCAATCAAGTTATGCGAGCAGAGTTCTGACTTCTAATTATATCAATGCTGTAATCGGTTGAGTCAGACTGAGTTCAGAAATTGGGTAAAGTAATATAATCTATGTATTTTTCTTCCGTACCTTGAAATTTTCTGTTCTGATAGAACTGTAATGTGGTACAATAGATGTATATAAGTTTATTATGAAGGGCCTTGTATATTTTTTTTCAGACAGATGTGATTTCGTCGAAATGTCACGGAATATCGATTCCCAATGGGAGGTCTTAACACTTCTACGTTTATTGTGGATTATTTTCCGATACAAATATCGGTCCTTTATTACGGGTTTATAAATTTTTATGTTTTATCAATCGCTAGGGAGATAATTGTTGTAGTTTAAAACGTCATTACAATTTGTATTTTTTTTTTGATATACGTTCTTCGTTACTTTAAAATGCTTCTTTAGTGTAAGCCATCATTTCTCTGGTGTTGAATTAAGGTCTCTTTTTTATATCGAGCACCATGAATCATCTTCTTATAGGGTATTGTTTTTTTTATTTTTATTTTTCTTGTTCATTTCTTGTTATAAAATGATAAAATAACAGTTAAACCCAAATATTTCATCCAATTATGTGATGGTTAAATTTGCTAAAGAGTATGAGTAATTATCATAAAATGCATCGTTTTTCAAATTAGTTTACTGTTGAGAAGTGAATAAAATACTTTGAACTGAACACCAAGTTGAAGAGTTTCTTTTTGAACATAAAACTCATACAAACTTTTGGAAATGAGGTTTAAAAGTAATTCACCCTCATGTTGAGCTTGAATGAAAGCTTTATGAAGTGAGAGGGAAGTAAGTTTAAGTCAGGATTCAAACTTAGAACATCTCGCTTTGAATTTTAATACGGAACCATCAGATTATTTAACAGTTTTAACTTGGCGTTTGAAAGCAAAAGGATGTTATCTTTGATTTCTTCTTAATACCTTCCTTATTTTGTAAGAAAGAATTTGAACTTATCAACGTTTATCGGTAGCCTGGAGGTAGAGTCTCAGACTCGTGAACAAGGGGTCCGTGGTTCGATACCAGGTGCCGGCAAACTCCCCTTTCACGACACAAGCTTTTAGTAGCTTACTAAAAGATATGATATATTAATGATCAGAATTGTGGATATTTAAATAAAAAGTTGGTGTTTTTACTATTAAATATTTATAATTAGAAAGAATCGTAAATTTATATAATGCACATTACCACACATACGAACAATGTCAGAGAGAAAAAAAAATACATTCACTCATACCATCATGGCATTTTCTACGAGTGGGGTAGCTAGCGGATCAATTGCATGAAATTAACACGAAAGTTGTCTTCTCCGTGTCAACAAAAGATAAGACATTTAAGATGGGTGGCGTAGTTTATCTCTTAATTCATGATGTTTAAAGTCTTTAAATGTGATGTTTTACGAACACCTGGCCTAACAGGCCACTCAAACACAGAAAAAGAAGGATGCCTATTCTTCACCGTGTACTCCACGGGTAATATTAAAAACAACGCAATGCTATCCTAAATACATCCATGAATTTGTTTTTGATGTAGCGAGCATGCATATATACTAAACCATTAAGTAAGTAAGAAAATTAAGTTAATGATATCAACCAACATTACTTGGTGAAAGTTTATGTAAAATAATCCACACATAAATATTTGAGTCCGTTCGTATGTATGTATGTTCGTATTAAACCCGAGCGATGCCGGGTTACATAAACTAGTTATAAATAAAACACTTTATTATTAAGTAAGGAAGAGTGCAAGTTTGTTATAAAATTAATACACCTCCAAATACTCTCACAGCAAACAACATGCTTGAGATCTTTCGATTGAAAGTTCGAGATTATGCGCATAGAGGGCACGCTTAACTGGTTACGGTGACCGCGCTTTTTCTGTTTCTGCCCCTAATCTGTGGAACAGACTGCCTCTGGGACTCAGGTGTGCTGCCGACTTCCAGGCTTTTAACAGGGACCTCAAGTCCTACTTCTTCAAACTTTTTTATGAACTGTGACTGTTGTGTATATTGCATTATTTTATTTTTATTTCTGACGCGGATACATATTATTATGTATCTGAGATTATGTGTTATAAGGTTTTTGTATTTAAATTTGAATTCTTGACACAGACAACTTTGTTGAAGATAGAACATTATTATCATGTACAGCGTCCTCGAGGTGCTATGGCTCAAAGATGGCGTTTAAATACTCTCCGTTATTATTATTATTATTATCAAGTTACCAACAAACTCAATAATTTTTATGTTTATGTATGTTTTTACCGATCACTTCACTTTGAGTCTATCGCTAGCCTGGAGGCATCATCTCTGCTTCATGCACAAAACGTGCGCGGTTCGATTCCAGGTAAACTTCACTTTCACGACACAAGCTTTTAGCTTACTGTGAAAGCTGTGTAAAGTTGTATTTGGGTTATATTTTAGTTTCTCTCAAATCGGTGGCTGAATGGCATTTTTTCTTGGAAGTCAGAGATAAATCTGGGTTCTGAAATAATGTTTTTCACGCTCGATAGGATCTTTTAATGTTTATAGTACCAATGTTAAAATATTATTTCCACATAACAACGTTTGGATTCTAGTCTTAAGCTGAACATTTCAAAGGCCGGACTCGAATGGGAGATAAAATATTACATAAAATACTGTAATTAGATTTTCATCCATTTAATTGGGAATTGGTCTCCAAAAATACATTTTTGGCCCTTCATCGTCTAATGTTCACAGTGCCATTGGGAATAATCTAGTTGTGGTTTGGAAAATACAAGAACAAAAGTAATTAATTTACTTAATAGATATTACATATTTTTCCTGCGTGAACTTAATGGTTATTATTATTACTGCACTTTCGTTAATCGTTTTAAGACTCGTCATTTGATATGGTTTGATAAACATTTAATTATCTAAATTGTATTTCAAAAGCTGCTTTCGGTCTCTCTTTTTCATTTTCTTTGTACTTTTGTCACATTGTAAAGCGTTTCGAATGTTTGAATACCAAATGAATTTCAGTTTATATTTCATTTTATTTTATCAAGTTTATAATAGTAGGTTCTTTTGTTATTATTATAATCAGGGAGGATTGTGATCTTCTTTTGTTTTGCGTTTTCGTTTGTTTCAGTCGTATTATTTTATCGTAAAGAGTTAAATCTACTAAGATTAGATTAAAATAAATTTCATATTACATTGTACATACGTAAGCAAATCATTTAACTACACAATTCATTTGCAAGTTTGGATTATGTTAAATCGATAATTTGGTAAAAATAACCGTAACATCCAAATATAATTCTCAAGCTTACGTCTATGAATAATAATTGTTGAATATATTTCTACCTTTTTTATAAGACGTTGTACTCATTGTCGTACCTACAAGTTTTTGATAAGAATTTCGAGATGTCACTATAGTTTTACAGTACAAAGTCAGTTAAGTGAATACAAGCCTCTTCCATTCAAATGCATTCCTTACGAACTAATATTGGTGTTGTAAGAATTTTGATTAGTGAATTTTGTGAACGAGGTTTTCAGGAACCGTGTATCTAAATGAAAAAAAAAACATTGCGCTTTATATTTATTTGAAGCAGAAATTAATAACGGGGTTGCTCAAAATATGATTCAGCCCATTTCACAAATAATGATCTCTTTACTTCATCACAAACTGAAAATACGAAGTTACAAATCCTGTGGAGCACTTGGTAAAGAATTGGTCTCCAACTCTTCTTCGTAAGTTTTCGAGAGTCATGTAGAAGGCAAGCGTTCGAAAAAGTAAGACCATTTTACATCTTAAATTCAGCGATGTGGCTTGCCACCCATCCTGAATGTCTTGATTTATATTGGCACAGAGAGGACAGCTTGCATGCTTATTATATGCAGATGGTCTGCTGGCTACCCCACTTGTGGGATATTCCATGATGGTATAGTATCTAGTAGTTGTTACAAATTTCACCTTATTGATGATGATGATTTTGGATGATTTTATTTTATTTTTGACGCCGTTTAACAGTCCCTAGACCGTCTCAAGGACGCCAGTGAAGAGTTCAGTTTTTAATTTGCTTCTGAAGCTAGTGACTGTCTGACTATCTCTCAGTAGCACCGATAGGCGATTCCACATATCCGGTCCAACTACACCAAAGGCCCTCTCATAGAAGTATTATACAAAGGAATGATATAAAATTGAATTTGGAAAATATATTTTTATTGCTTGAACTAGGTACATACCATTTTTATATTATTATGTACACATATTCCACTCACAATGTGTGTAGGTGGGTTCAGTTGGTTGATCCCCATTCTCATTCGCTATTATACGGATCGTTGGATTTAACATTGGCATGTTATGATAATTGTGTTTATGTATGCGTCAGATGAAGCGACAATATTGATGCAATAACCACTACAACAACTGATTGTCGAGTAATAAAATTGTATCAGCTATTGAACAAAACACTAGTAAATATATTTTATTACATACTTTTATTATATAATATTATATACAAAACTGTATTGATTTTTACCACAGAAAATGTGGAAATATTTGTGATTTCCTTTTGCACTGTTGTATATCTGATTAACATATTCGATTCATCGATGACTTTTTCACTTTTTTTCTCAGCAATTTGTCAATAGATATAAAACATTTTTTTTAATTGACATTTGAAATTACACTTTCCGTTTTTGTGTATGAAAAAATTAAACAAAAGCACACAAACATTTCTGTTGACAAAAGAAAACATAGAAAACAAAAATCAAAGTTTTTAGTTAAAAACAATCCCGTTAAAAGGTATTAATCCATCAACAGAATTCAAACTATCAAACTGACAATTTAAGGTCCTTGTTTCTACCCTCGAGTGCGTCTAAATTATGATATTTATAAACTGCGACAGTGCATAAATATTTTTATTAATTCTGCTGTTTC
Source organism: Athripsodes cinereus (assembly GCA_947579605.1). Taxonomy (NCBI): domain Eukaryota; kingdom Metazoa; phylum Arthropoda; class Insecta; order Trichoptera; family Leptoceridae; genus Athripsodes; species Athripsodes cinereus. Next base: position 14,476,324 of record OX388320.1, on the reverse strand, counting down.
TGCATAATGTACTTGGTTGTCAATCATTTGATAGTGTTTTTGTAATTATATGTTATTTAAATTTTTTTATTTTATTTCAAAACCTTTTGTATCCGTTCAATGTATAATTAATAAATAAATAAATTTGTTTTACAGCATGTACAATTTTCCAATAAATACAATGGAAAGTTGCTAAATTTCTTGTTATATGGTGTAAGTAATTATACTAGCACTATAATTTTATCACTATGTTCAAACATATCTTTATTATATATCTACATAATATAATTATTTATTTATCTTTGCTATCACATCAACATATTAATATAAAATTTCATTAATATTGCAAAAATTGGAATTATTATTCGTGGTGTGTTTGTTCTTTTGATTTTATGTATTGAAATTCGGTTTTGTAAATGTTTTATAATATTTTCTAGTTCGTTGATTTTAAATAGATAGTAGATAAATTTAAATATTATTTATTTTAAAAGCGTTTGTTAAAATTAACAAAATATTATAATTGGTATTTCATTGTTGTGAAAAATATTTTACTAAACGATTAATGTATTTTCAAAAATACTTTTTAAATTACATATTTTTGAAAAAATGAGATTTGTTTTAAATACATGTGAATTAAGCGAGAGGAAATAATATTACTCAACCATTATTTGGATAGTAATAAACATTTTTATTTGAATTAAATATTCCTTCTGTGAAATGATTTTGAAGTTTTACTTACAATATACATCGAAGTATAGGAAATTTTTATTCTTTAAGTAAATTAACAAACGATCTTCTCTTGAGATCTTCAAGAGAATGACTTTTCCAAAGAACATTTCCTCGCTCGTAACAAGAAAAAGATCTGAAACAAAATCGTTACGTCTAATGGCAAATTAAAGTTATTCTTTTTTCCCATTTTCCTTTTTGTTAGTTGTTGTAGTGGTAGTAGAAGTAGTGTGTAGTAATAGCTGAAGGCTGTCTGTAGTGGTTGTCTGTAAAGGGAGGGCAATAATGTGTTAAGTGGCCTTTGGGTATTGCATGGGTGTATATGTACCTATAGCAAGGCCTTCCACATTGACCCTTTATTTCCCGGTCGTCAAAATACGTGCTCTTTTGTAGTTATTTTTATGTTTCCCAATAGTGGCAGTTGTTACATTGATCTCCTTAGAGGATTCAACAATCTGTTTGAAGTTGTCATAACGAGATATGGATAATTGCGGTTAGTTTTATGGATTAAAAATGTCCCATGGCGATTCTTTATACGAACCTACCAATTAAGAATGACTTTGGAATAACTTTATTTTTATGGCTTTGATGTCATTTGGTACGCTCATTATAATATCCACATACGCACACACATACTCATATAACTTTATTATATCAACTTTGAAAATAAATGAATTTAAGTTTGTATGTATGTAATGAATATTGAGTAAGTTACATATAAGACACCATAACCCTAATCATAGTCCTGTTATCGTATTTTATTGTATAATATCATGAAAAGAGATAAATTGAGTGTCACAAAATCGATCTTATTAGTAGAGACTTGCTCCCTCCCAATATTTGTGAAAGGTGTTAAAGTGCAAATAAACGTATAAAATGTCTGCAAAATAGTGATTCAGAAGATAGGAATTTCTATGGTAAGAACTATGTAAGATTGCATTCGCCTCTATATCTCACAGGAATAAGGGGAAAAATGTAGGTATGTGTGATAAGCGATCGATGAAATACAAAAACACAAAGAAAATATTTATCAACGGTATAACCACAACGAAGCAATTAATGAAATTAAAACGCGTTAATCATCCCTTAATAATATTGATTTATATGGTATCGGGGATATTTGGATGATAATTTTATTGTTTTAAAATAAATGATAATAAATATTATTTACGATAACATACAACACAGAAATGGAAATGAAAGCAATTATAAAAATAAATATTTTTATAATGGTCTAGCTAAAATAAAATATGAGATTTTCACATTCTTTTTTTTATTTATCAGTTTTTAATTTAACCGATGGGATGAAAATATTTTATATTAAACACGGCTTAAACAGTAAAGACGATTCTGCTTTAATTAATTTTTATGTCAGGCGATTTTAAATTACTTCATTTCACAAATGTAGTAGTAATTTGTGTTAAATATTTTTTAGTAATATTTACAAGATTCATATTTTCTCACAACAAATAGACGAAATTGAAATAACGTTGATTTAAATTTCAGTACCAAGAAGTCGATTGAAAGCTTCCTAGAAATTCAACTGTTTGGCATCAGCACTTTATTTTTTTTCTAAATCTTCTAAACAAATTATCAAAAAATATACAAGCAAAATGTTGAGATAGTTAACTAGCTTTTAGTTACATTTTAAGAGATTTAAACCATTCAAGATGAATTATGCACACGGATTAGATTCCAAGAAACAAGCGAAAATGTTATGTTTAGTACGTAATTGTGGACTACATTCTGCAAACTTTTATAGTTTATTTGAGTTTATTAGTAAATGACATTAATTTTTAGATTGTTACAAAAATTTGATTACGAAGAAGACATTGATAGTCAACTTTAAACTAGAAGGTAGCCATAGTCAGGAACAGAAATATGTGTTCCTGAAGAGGTCTAAATACAGTGGATGTATATGGTTGGAGTTTAGAGAGAAGCATCACGTTATGATGGCGTCATAAATACCATGATTTGGATTTCTGATTTGTCATATTGCGTATCTTTTATTACAAAAAAGTTTTACTTCCGATAAATAACATAACATATTGCAAACATTTGGAATGCCACGATTTGACGCTAGATAGGCTTATGTGTTTGTATGTATATATGTACATGAAATTTTGTCATAATTTATTGACGTATCAGCAATTCGGGACACCGCAATCAAAATATGTAAATTTGTGCCGATTAAAGTCTCAATTATTAAATTCTCTTATTCGAAAAGTGGGTCAACAATAATTATAACAGTCAGTAGCTTATGGCGCTTCTAAATGCTTCGTATATTATCAATGTATTCGTACGTATTAATCAATTTACGATAGAGTTACTACACCGTAGCAGATTTATTGGAAATCAATCTTACTTCATTCAGCGTTATCCGTACAGAGTTGATAATAATATCTTCAAACCAGCATTCATAATACACGTAAATGATAAGTTCTAATGATAATAATAATACAAGCTTACGTATGTAAATGAAGTATGTAACTTGTTTCTAATATGTTCATTTATAATACGTATGAAGGATTTGATAATGATATTATAATTCCTTTCAATTATTAAGATGTTCTTAATTAATATACGTGGTTGTATATGTATTATATCAAGCTTTGTGTCTGACACATTATATGTACATGGATAATATTAAAACGACTTTATTACATACAAGGCAGGTATTTTGATTAAATATGTATTAAACATTTGAATTGGTTTCGTGATTAATATTTACAATGTTGAAAAATATAACTATCATACAAGGATTAAATAACCTTAGTGATGGTATGCATTAATTAAATTTGTATACATAGATCTACATATGTGTATATTTTATAATTATAGTAAATATATAAACCTATTCCATTTAAAATGTGTCATTATTAATGAGTCGATGAGAATTCAGAGTATTCTCGTTTAAACACATATATAGTGCTGGTTGATTTCCAACTATTGTGGCTGATCCTATGATGGTATGATTGTGGTTGTCTGTGGTCTTAAAGTAGTAGGTAACTATTCCTGCTGACAAAACTCACTCTTTGAACTTATGAACAAATTCGTTGGTTGGGAACAATGAAAATTGTCTCCGAAATCCAATTATTCCAAGGCGTAGAGATATATGTACGTATTCACATATTATTATTGTTAAGTAAATATCTATGTCCGTACGACTGACTACAAATAGCAAAGTTGTAGCGGGCACATCTAATGACATAAGCTTTAATGGAGGTCCAATGACATTCTCATTGTGAACACAAACCAAATACCGATCCTTTGTTGAACACTTCTTGTCCTAAGCTTTACCGGACACTAAGTTACACAAAACATACGTACAATGTAATAATATAAGACCCTCTGACTAGTGTTATCATATTACCCTTACCAAACATAAACTATTTCGGTCGATGGTTTCAACCTAAATTAAGATAAAAACCTGAAAAAATAACAGAAGAATGTTTTGCTTCTCAAATCACTTGTAGAGTAAATGGTTTTATTATACGAATAAAGAGTACCTACCTATCTAAAAATGCTTTTACAAGGCTGTTCCCATAATGTTCAATGAGTTTATTGTCGCCTACGTATGATTTTTTTTTAAATATTCAAGATAAAATAGTTATTTTTATCTAAAAACTGCTTCCCCACTTTCTTGTTGCTTGATTGATGTCACAATTTTCATGAAAAAGCGTCTTTAAATAAATAGGATCAAAAGAAATTATATATTTATATCTCTATTTTATAACCAATATTTCAAAAAAATATACACTTTAATTTATCAACATAAATTTATTATTAAAATTACTTATGTAGAGCGGTATTTAAAAAAAAAAAACCTTTCAAATTCTTTTCGTTGAAAAAAGAGGAAACCAATCTTTTGTGGAAGATTTTATGTTTAATCTGTAATACTCAGGGCCCCTATTCTTTCATGAGATATAAAGTGTATGATTGTGTACATAATGTATAAGAGCGTTATTTGGAAGAACATACAGACATATCTTTCCTTCAAATCATCCATATTGAAAGAACGTCATATATTATGTATGTGTAGTTACTTAGATATATTATTATAAGACGAGTAGCAACGTGCGCACTGTTCGTATTAATGTAATAATATCAAACATGTGTTCCCTTGCATATTGTGAGCGTGAATCCAATAAATTTTACTTTGTACGTAAATAGGAAAATATAATTTATTATATGAAGCAATCGCAGAGCAAGGATTATATAGAAATGCTTTTGACAGTATTTGCGTCGCTTGTAACAAAACCTCTATTTAATGTTATGTTTTTATTTACATCTAGGTACGACTTATTAAATTAAGTGAATTCTGTAGGAATGTGAAAAGAAAACATTGTGCAAATGACGTCAGGTATACTTGCTATCAAAACGGATATTTTTTCAATAAATTATTAAGTATATAATTTCATATTATTTTTTGATATAAAAAATTAAGATTTTTATGTTATTGGTTTGCATTGATCAAAAAATAATTTGTTTGGCTATATAAACATATAGATACCTACATGCTATCACTTACACTTTAGGATAGACAAAAGATCGAGATTTTGTTCCTCCAGTTATTTATCGTACATATTTATTTTGTTTATTTTCATATAGGTACTTATGCAGTCTCATTAAGTTTCATAATATCAAAATTCCTTCTCATTATTTAAGTTGTGAAATCCAATAAACTCATTTTTAATGTTAATAAAAAATATCTCCAGTCGCAGTCTTTATTATATTCAGATGAAAATTATGGATATTCCTGGAGAAAAAATATTAAAGTTAATTTATCAGTAGTTGGTACTCCTTTCTAGTCGCTTTTAATATGAAATGCCGTAGCTGTTTTTATCTAATGTATGTTGCTTTGTGATTTGTGAATGTAGGTAACATTTTCAACAAATATCTCTGGCGATATTTTCAGAGAATAATAAACTTGAAATACTTAACTGAGAAATCCTGATTTTGTTGATTTATAGGTAGTCTAATTTATGTAATGTGAATTTGAACATGGAGTTGAAAAGTTGAAGTGCAGAATCTTTTGTTATAGTTAATGGATTGGCCCACTTGGTGGAAAGATTTACGTTTATATAAAGTCATTCGTTTTAGCTTGACATTTTTTCTTTGAAAATTATCTCAGATAGAACTAGATGAATTACTATAGAATATTTTCTAATCATTAATTAAAAGTACCCCATTTTATAGCTCTAGTAATAATGAGGGTTATCTTTATCTTTGTCTCAACATCAAGTGATCACATTGATCTTTTTTTTTTAACTGTATTAAGTACGTACATTGGATTCATATTTCTTAAAATCATTGGAAAATGCCATTTTAAGCAACTGATAGGTTTTTGAGCAGCAAACCAAACCAAACCAATTTAGAGTAATTATAAAATCAAAATTCTAATCAAATATTCACGTATATAAATCTGAGAGAGTTTTAAAATATACCTATTATAATACAGTCAAATTTTAAACACGATTTTTTATAATTTAAAATAACTTTCGATGTTGTTCACTGAATTGATACCGATATATTTCATTCTCCAGTTGTAACTGAAAATAATTTCCAGTTATAATACACATATAACAAAGATATTATATATAAAAAATAAAAACATTAAAGAGAATCGATGTTCACATATTTAAGAACTTTTGTTTCATAGATTATTTGCATCGTGCTTCTATTATAGCATTTTCTGCGGTGGGTTCTCTCAGAGTGAAAATATTCTTTATAATAATATCTAGTGAAAATTCGAAAATACCCGCATTCCACGATTTATGTATCGTTTGCAACTTCACAGAATAAATTATTAACCTTCTGCCGTAGAAGCGTATCGGTTCTATTGAAAACAAATTTTTACTTAACCGTGTATGTATCGGTTCTGTATACATTTACTTCTTTTTGCTCATTCAATTCCCTGTTGTTGAATTGTTGTCAATGGCGACAATCACCTCTTGGGATTTTTTTGTGACTCTTTTCTGACAAAAAAGAGAAGTGCTTCCATTATGTTATACATATAATATGATAAAAAGGAAATAATGCTGTTTTGTAAAAGAATCTGTAATGGATCGTAAATTTGGAATGCGGTTTGTTTTCTTTTTTTCTTCTTTACTATTTATGAGGGTGGAGCTTTTTTATCCGGACACTTAAATTCAATTGTCACCATTTCCACTGCCCCAGTTTGGATCTGATAGGGAAGCGTATTTTTTTATCGTAACTGTTCTAATTTTTTCTCGGGTTATTAAAGTACTATTATTCAGTGCTATTCTATTATATTTATCTCTTGTTCTGGTTGTTGGTTTCTAAAGGGGACAACTCTGACCATTGTCCGATTGTTTAAAAGCTCTTTCTTACTTTGGCAACCTTCTTGATTAAAGTGTTGTACAAATATTTACTCTCTTGTTGATGTTTCAACTGACAAATGCTTTCAGTTTTAGCTTTCTAGTATTGTATTACCTGATTAAGAGTCAAACACATCATAATTACTTTGTTAAATATAAACAAATACCAAATATAATTAGGTGCTTCAATTATCTTCATATATTTATTAAGGATTAAATATTAAGGATTGTGCAATTTGAAATTAAAATATTTTCAAACATTGTTTTAAAAATATAAGAATTCGCTTTAAATATTTTGTCTCTTTTATGCAAGTATTTTGATGACGAATTATACAATTGTTTAAAAACTAGGAACCCTATCAAATATTTGATCAAAATATTTTTACAGCATGGTATGATTTTTTATTTAAATTACAGATTCCAAAGGTTATTATTGGTAATAAAAATCCGTTGGATGAGATGCCCATTCATCCAAAGATAATAAATAATATGAATTGACCTCTTTATAACACCTTTGGTTCACGCACCTGACATTTCAATTGGTGTTTTAGCATACTGCCTGCCATTTCAAAATACATAATACCGAACATATTGATGATATTTTTATACTTTTGTTTTTATTACGTATTGTATTCGGTTTAATATAAAAATGTTTTATTACCATTTTCATTCCCGGACGTTGGATGTGAATATAACAATGACCCTATTCCGATAATGTAATAATAAGATCATCATAATAATAAATTATATATTATGTATAATGATTCACACGAACACATTGTGCCGACGGATGTTGAAATATTATTATTTAACATAATAATATTATTATCTGTAATCAGGATATTTGGTTTCGAATTTCATGATCATCAAATATTAATATTTGAGTTGGTTCCTAAATGTGGACATAATCAAGGAATGCTTACATTATTTTGTCAATAAACACCTTTATGAAGAAAGTTCGAGAAAACTTTTTGTAAAGAAATTCTGTCTCGTGATATTACATTTCGTTTAATTTGATTAATATCAACATTGAGATGTATTTAAATTCATGTTTTATGTTCATGTATATTATGAAGGAGTCTATTCATATACCAGGTAAAGGAGGCAACCGGAGAAACTTTGCATGAGACGCTGCAAAGGGTAGAATTGGGCTCACTGGAAACATTTCATTTAGAGCTTTAAAAATGATGGACATGATCTTCAGGACTAAGGAGACGACCAAGAAGAAGAATAATGTCGAAAGTTTAAATTTTGAAATAAGTTTATATAAAAAAAAAAACACCACAAATGCCTACAATTAACATAATGCAGCTCCAAAATATATTTTAATCGTATAAAGATGTTGCCATTTTGGAAATATTAAATGCAATTTACTTCTGTATTATTGTAGCACACATGAAAATATTATGAAGTTTGATAGAACGCTGACCGCTGTATTTTTGCCAATTCGATCATAATTTTATTATATCAATAATCAGCCGGGTTTAAAATGGGTACATCATAATATAATAATAGCTTTATCACTGATTTCACGGGATAACCAAATAAAATTAATGTCATGGAATAATGATAATTTTGTTAATTAACAATCAATGAAATCTGTTATATTGTATACTATAATTATATAATTAATACCAATAATGGTATCGGTATTCGATGCTTTTACTATCTACCTCACGTAAAATTTAAATAGACGATTTATAAAAGAGCTTGATAAACATTTTGATAGTACTCAGAAACAAAGAATATTTGCTAATTTAAATGTTAAACTAAACTAAGTGACGTTGTACGTACAAACAGAGATTAGGGTTGTTATAATTTTATCAATCCTATTATCCTTCAATGTTCCTTCCGGTAGCACAGGGCAGAAACAGGCCTACTCTATTCGTAGTGACTTTGCGTCGATCGAGTCACCTCTTTCTAGCACATTCCTGATGATCTGATGTCGTTTTCATAGGAAGGGTGACTTTTGGAAATGTGACATTTATTTTGTTGGAAATCTTGTGGACAAAAAATATTCTCTAAACTTTGTGCCTGACTGAAATAAAAAAAATTAAAGCATTTTTGGTGAGAGTATTGGGAAGGTGAATCATGGAATAAATTGTTTTCTGAATTACGAGTAGGTATATGAAAAAAGTAGTGTTTTTCACTTAATCAGGGTTTATTATGAACCTGTTTAGTAAGCCAGGTATAAGTACATATTTTCTTTTTGAGTATGGCAGATCGTGTGTAATTGTTATTATTAATTATTGACATTATTTTGTGCAATAAAATTTTATTAACTTGACAAGGTGGGTTAAATTCGGAGCACTATTGAATACAATTGTCTAAAATAGGGTCACAGGTAAATAAACAGATTGGTTTTATTTGATGTGCAAATCAATTAGAAGATTGCATTTAGTTCAATTTTGTACTTAATCCGATGTTGGTTTTGTAAACTCGTAAGTAGGTACCTACCTATATCGTTCTACATTCTCTAACTTTGCTGTGAAATAATTTTCTCACGAATGGGTGGAAATATGCCTTCACAACTTTCATGTCAATTAAGGCGCATCTCTCTACGACTTTTGAGTATTCGTTTTTGATATCAATGTCTTATCTGAAAGAAAAGTAATGAATGAGTTGTAACTTTATAATTCAAAAACTGTGCTCATTAGGATCAACTATCTTTGGACATTCTGTAACCTTGGTTGTAAACCCAGCATTAATTTGATTACTTAATCCAATAGTAATGTGTGAAATTATCAATGTCATTACTCACTCACTCACTAGTCAGCCATCTCTCCACTGCTGGATATAGGCCTCTTTCAAACTTTTCCAATCGTTGTGGTCCTGTGCCCTCTGTATCCATTTCTTTCCCGCGATTGGATTAATGTCGTTAGTCCATCTCTTTTGTGGTCTGCCGATGCTTTATGCTAATCCATGGTCGCCATTTGAGGATTTTAGGAGTCCATCTACCGTCATTTCGTGTCACAACATGATCCGCCCATTGCCACTTGAGCTTTGCAACACGATCCATAATATCTGTGACTTTTGTTAGGTGTCTGATGTCTTCGTTTAAAATTTTATCTCTCAGACTCACCTCTAACATTCGTCTTTCCATAGATCTTTGTGAGCATTTTCGCTTGTGGACACTTGCTGCAGTTAGCGATATGGTTTCTAGTCCATATGTTTTCACTGGGAGAATACTGTTTCGTAGACTTTCTTCTTTAGGTTTCTTGGGTGCGTTAGTCTTACTCAACAGTAACACAAAACAAAATAAAAATAAATATTTATTTTATTTTATTTGATAATTCTTGGGATATGTTTACTGGTTAGTATATTTTTCAATTTTCTAAATGCTGCCCAGCCCAGGCCTATTCTTTTGGGTATCTCTGCAGTTTGGTTTTCCTTTCCAATTTTGATCTTATGCCCAAGATATATGTATTTATTTACTGCCTCTATGTATTTGTTGACGATTGTTAGGCTCTCATTTGTTGGACTCAAGATATATTTCTTATAAAATCAAAATATTGTGTTTTTGTTAATTAATATTGTTGACCGATGGTCATTGGTGCACGTTAATGGTAAATTAAGAAAAGTAAAACAATTATTTCTAGTATTTCCACATTGAATTTATTAATCGCGAGCCGGCTTTCAATAAACTCCGCTCTCATCATCTGATGATAAGAATGGAAAGCTGGCTCACGATTGGGTTTAATGTAAAATTACTAAATATATGTGTTTTATTTTTATAATTTATATTTTTTTGTGTCTTTTCACCAAATAAAATTGTGAGAAATTTTCTCGAGTTTTTGCCACGTGTAAAAAACTTCATGATATTTGAACTAGAATTTATATTTTAATCTAAGCTATTATGTACTCGCCATAAAAAGGCATCTTATTTGTATTAAAAAAGGAAATTAACATTATTTTTTTCTTCTTTCAGATATCCTGTTTAATGCTGTATTTTATGTTCAAGGTGAGTAAAAGTTGGATTTTCGTTTTTAATAGTTAAACAACATTGTTATTTTGTTTCAATGTCCCGAATTCTCGTGTAGTATAGGCATACAAACTCGTGTCATGAAACTCAAATACTTTGTTAAACATTGAGTGTTTCGTAAAAATGGTTTTTCATTTTATGAATGACTTTTTTCTACTTTTGAGTTTAGCCTATAGGTATCATATGTTTGATATGTATATTATTATCTTGTTGTAACAAAAGGTGGTTTTCCTAGAACTAGTTTAATAATCATATTTTTCTGTCTTGTATCTATTGTATGATTGTATTTGTTGAATAAATAAATAAATTATGGCGTAGAAAGGACGTTTTATGTGTTCGTTTTGAAGTAGATTGCATCAAAAGTATAAAGATAAAATTTTCTTATAAAAAATAAGAACGTGCCATTTTATAAATTTAATGGAAAATATATATTAATTTCTTCACTTCTTTGTCTTTGATATAAATAAAGAAAAGGTAGGCATTAAGTATTAAGTATTAATTAATTCTAAAAAAGGGAATTCAATGTGTCACTTTCCTATAAAAATATCTCAAAACCTGTGTTTTAAAGTACAGATCTTTTGATGTCATTTTTTTGTAGGAAGAATTGAAAAAAATCTGAAAAAAATATTGGTAGATTTATGTATGATAATAATTAAGAAAAAATAAATAAACACTAAAAAATATTAATATAACTTATCTATAAATGGGGTAGCCTGTATGTAATAAATATTGAAGTTGTTCTCTCGGTAAAAATAATCTACCTTACACAGACGGTATGAATATAGAAAAAAGGTTCGTGTATAGAAGTAGTCTCCAATCTTTTTATCAACTTTGATAACCTTACCTTGGCCCGCTGAGGGAGAGATGTAAATTGTTTTTCTTCTTCTTTGTTGTCGCTCCCTCAGTGCTGAGGATCGTGACCATCATTTGTATAGGTGTGGACAAAATGCTTTCAGCGACTCTGATCCTTCCCAGCACCTCATGCGAGGTCCCCCCTGTTGCCCCTGTTAATTTTTTATAATGAAAATGATGATCTAATTGTTTTAGGTTTCGATTCCCAGAGATTAATCATTTTTATTACACTTTTAATAAGATCATTCCTCCTGCATGTTCATTTCGGAGACCGGAGGTTGGAGACAACACTACTTTTAGCAATACCTATACATTTCGAAAAACAGAGTTCTTAGCTTGGTTGGTTACAGATTTCCGGAAGATAATAAAACACGGTTTTAGTTGTTATGGTGAAATACTGAAATCAATAAACATTGATTTGTTGGTAAATAACATCGATTTTACGTTCAGGAAATACTTATCTTAAGTTATCTTGGAGTGGTATATATCTACGTGGACAAATCGGAATCAGAGCAAACCTTAAATATTAATATATCTAGGCCACCGTGTCATGGGTCAAATATACATTATGAATAACAAAGTGCTTAACTTAATTCTATTAAAGTATACTTAATGTTTACTGTATAATAGTGATATATAGCTATTGATCTTTTGAGAGATATTGTGTATGATGAACTTTCCACAATTCCTCCTGTGATCCTGAAAAACATGAAGATTTAGTAAGTATCCATCCAACTTATCATATGTAGTATCTCCCACAAGTGGGGTAGCCAGCGCAGCAACTGCTTGTGATAAACACTCAAGACGTTCTTTCCGTGTCAATAAAAGTTAAGGCATTCTGGATGGATGGCATGCCTCAACAACTGAAGATTTTCAATATCTTAAAATGTGATGTTTTACAAATATCTTACTTACTACTTTACTTTTCGTATGGTAATATCTGTTATGTTTTTTCTAATTCTTTCAAAACTCTTCCACAATTTCTGGTCTAAAACCATTCAAACACAATGTTTTACCGTAGCCTGGATTATGTCTTCAGACCATCTTTTTTTGAAGTTTAAGTTGTATCAAATGTTAACATCATAGTGACACAAAAAATTAGTGTTTTATACTTTTACACTTTTATATTCCAAGTTATTTAAAATGTTTTTTCATACTGTTCACACTATTCAAAGGATTCAGTCCACCAAATCACATAATTCATCCTTTGTTTACGTTATTTGTATCTGATCAATCTCAGAAAATTAAGTAAAACATTCTTAAGAAGTAAATCAAAAAATATAGCACGAAAGAATAGCTTATTTTCAATCGTGATTTCATAAATTTGAGTAGGTATTTTTTGCCAATTCTAAACAAAAAATATCAAAATTTTCATTTTTATGGTTGGTAATAATAAATATCTCAGAGACATTCTGGAAAAATGTACAAGACAAAAAACTAAATTTGCGAATTATAATATTTCATGAATATAAAAGCTGGTCCGAGAGAAAGAATAATGAATAAATATTGGGAGTATTATTTTTTTGTGGACTGTTTATTATAAAAAAGCTTATATTAAAAATATAAAAAGTGTACTCTAGGTTCTTGAACGATAAGTAGATGATGAATTCAATGAAGGATATCTCTTACAAAATTATTCATAAGTATTGTATAATATTATTATAGATATTATGTACAAACGATGTTTTGAAATAACAACCCATGCACATAATGTTCCATTTATCTTTAACCCAATAAAATGTCTCAAAGATTACTCAAGCTTTAGTAGGAACATTGTGTAATTTACGTGTCTATGTTTTCTATTTTCATTGACTGAGATAGGAAAGCACGTTGTATTTATAGCGATCCTTAGTTTATGTTTAACAGTGAATATAAATTTGTTTAAAGATCTCGCGTATCATGACTGATCTCATAGATTTAGAACCCTAGTTGTATGTTACGTTCAATGTTTTTTTATTTATCTCTCTTTGGTTTTTATTAAAAAAAAGTTATATTATAGGTTTGGCACGTGTAGATATCATAAACTTTCTGTGTGTAGGTAAATTGGTTGAGATTTTGTATTACTGTTGATAAAAAGTAAAAAATAATTTATTATGATGGTTGTAATTTTTGAGTCATTTTCTTTATATTTTTGCTCCAAATAATCTTTTTTTTACACGTATAGACAATTCACACAGACCGAGCTAGTCCCAAACTAAGATATGAATCTTGTATTATGGGTATTATTTAAATTTACAGAAATTTTATTTTGATTGACAATAATATTTTAACGTGCAAAGATATCGTTTAACTAAATAAGGAATGATGCTAGCTAGTTAAAAGTAAATTTAAATGCTGAAACGAATTCTTTTCTTTTATGTATGTATCTACAAATAAATCAAATAAAGGCTACAAGTTGAAATGTCAATGAGCTGGTCATATGGTAAGGCGAGAGGATGGTATGTGGACTTCTAGAGTTCTTGAATGGAGACCGTGGGAGAACAGAAGAAGTGTAGGAAGATCCTTAAAAAGATGGGTTGATGATATTGTCCAGATGATTGGGAAACAGTGGTATCGTGTTGCTCGAGATCAAAAAGTTTTGAAGAGACCTATCTATATACAGCTGTAAGGAGAAGAGGACTAGCAGTGTATAAGTAAGAATGCAAGTGAAATTACAATGGAACTAACGAAAAAGAAAACTTTTTTGTATTCTGGTAATAATATCACCTAAGCTCCTAATCAAACCGGTGTCTATAATGCAATTAAGCCATTTAAAAAGTAATAAATTAGATCGCTCTTTATTCTACTCTTTGAACATATGTTATGTTTATGGGTATCCCTTCCCAACAATTACATCTAATCTAATTCGGCTGATGTATTACGAAGATTTTATCGTCCAGAAACAATCAGGTCATTAATTTCGCGGCTCGGACTATATAAGACATAACCCTTTTACAGCGTTATAATACTCGTAATAATATAAAAAAATGCTCTTTGAAAATCCTTTGACGCAACTGTTGGAATTTTTCTCAGCTTATCACATTTTTATGAGATATTTTTTGTGGGATTTTATACTATTTTTTTATCAGCGACATCTTTGATAATAATTGGTCTTAAGTTTACTTTGCGAATTAGTGTTTTTGTTGGAGAACTTTGCTATGACAATTTGTAAAACCAACAATAACAGTATTTATTTTTTTCTGGGTGGATTATTTTTTACTTTATGTACTATTAAAACTGACAGAATGACGAGAAATAGCTAGCAGATTGGAATAATTTTGATAAATTATCTTAAATTATTATTTTGCCACGACTTATTCGATCGTTGAAAATGTTTTTTTTTTGTTTGTTAGATATTTTATTGTTAACATTACATCTGACAGAGCTGCCTTCGAAATCGATCTTTCTCTCGTAGGATCCCTCCCCCATTGGGGTTTCTTCGTAGTTTCTACAGAGGCTTTGAGGTCCTAGGTTCTCTGTTAATACTCGAGGAGATTGGGGACGGGTAGCAGACTTGGAGAAAAGTGGTAGGCTTAGGTCGTTCTTTAAATATGTCTATAATGGGGTGCAGCACTACCTCTTGAGCTGTTTGTTTGTTAATTTTCTACGTGTATATATTGATAATAATCCAAATAAATAAAGACAAAAATTTTATTACTACATCAACTGGAATTTAAAGTTTATAAATGATGGCTGGCAATCTACCGCAAAAAATCAATGGACCTGAGGCCTGAGTCAACAACACACTTTCGTCTCACGTTCCCGCTCCGCTAGCGTTCGGGTGCAGACGATGGTGCGCCAAAGTGTTAATTTTCGTAACTATTGTGTATCTTAGCAACGAAATTGACACTTGCTTGCAACATCGTCTGCACCCGAACGCTAACGGAGCGGGAACGTGAGACGAAAGTGTGTTGTTGACTCAGGCCTCTGGAGATTTAGCGTTATATAGGCTAAGGCTCTACTAAACCTTTTCAGTAATCGGAAATGAGTAAGAAAGTATAACTTTTTAATAGATTTAATCCATACAAATAAATAAGTTAATAATCTTTATATACAAATACAACAGTATGATTGAATATATAAATAAATAACGAAATACTTCATTTCAGTATCAATGTAGAAATATTATAATAATTTAAGTTTTTTTTTACAAAAATCAATCATTGAAATTTGAGAAAAATTGTGCATTGTTTTTTTTATAAATTTTTTAATTAAGACAGAAAAATAAAAAAAATAAACAAGATTAGGTGGAAATTGAGTTTCTTTGAATTAATTTTCCCCATCTGATTACGATAAAAAGTCGGTAAGTAAATATTTTCTAAATCCGAAAGAAAATATTTTTATCATTTAATTTGAGGGATGGAAGATGCATTGAAATAAAATAAAAGACGAATAAAAAGAAGAAAAGATAAAATCCACCTAATTATGTTTATTATTTGACGGCCCGAGGGTGTGTTTTCAATTGAATAAGCTTCTCACAAACATACTTAATACAAATTAGTATGTCCTTATATGTGAAAAAAAAAACAGTAATATTTTTTTCAGAATATTCTATTATTATTCTGTGTTGAGGAGAAAATATTATTATCCCTATGTGAATATTTAAATCTGTTCATATGCATTTATACATATATACTGAAACATCCTTTATTTTTTAAATGCTTTGAGCTTATTCCTGGATGATAAAATTGTACACCGTGTCTTATTATTTTATATACTTAATACATTTTACTGATAAATTTTAATGAACACGTGAAGGCGTTCTTTAAATTAGTATACACATAAACTCTAATACATAATACAAACCAATTTGTTTTCAGTTATTTTAGAAGGATTAACTATGTAACAGTTACGAGACATTTTGAATGTTTTTTACGTATTCTACAATGCACTTCCGTTACTTGATTATTAAAATCGCGATCGATTTCGGTAAACCTATACCATTGACGAGCGATATAATACTTATCTGATATCGTCAATGGTATAGGTTTATGTGGTGTTCTCACTTTGGCGAATATCGCTAGGGCACCAAAATATCGCCAGCCATTTGAACCGTGTGAACAAAATGACAGGTAGTCTGAAACGATAAAAACCAGTAGAAACGATATCGTCTCGAGTTGACCACCTTCCAACTTTCTCGGGCGATCGAACGATTTGCACATGCGCAGATATGCGCGGCGTTTGTGTCTATGGTAAAAGCTTTATAACCTATAAACTTTATAATGTTTCCCGCTTCGTGACAGCTGTTATCTTTTTTGTTGGTTTGTGGCGTTTGTTTCCTTAATTAAAAGGCGCCTTATAACCTCTACAATAACATTTTCGACTAAAAATAAACACTTCGCGATCTCCATCTCGACGCCATTTTGAAAACAGTGTCAAAATCAAAGCGCATCTGACAGATCGTTTCTATATCGGTGGACTTGTGTGAACAGGTGTGACGATCAATGGGCGTACGGCGAATTTTGTTTTTTCGCCTGGCGTTATATTTTGAAATTCGGCTGGCGATATTCGCCAAATGTGAACACCCCATTACCGAAATCGATCGCGATTTTAATAATCAAGTAACGGAAGTGCATTGTAGAATACGTAAAAAACATTCAAAATAATTTGTTTTCGTTGCCGCTATATATTGATGATGACATAAAGTTTACAACTAAATTAAGAATGAATATTCTAAAATTAGTATTCGCATCTCATTTCAGAAACAATTTACCCCACCTAGGTATTTAGAACTAGAAAGATTTGATACATATTACTTAAAAGTGTTTTTTTTTTTATCAATTTCATGATTGTTTCTTGAGCATGATCGAGTTTAAAGTTAGAAAGTACTTAATAAAATCGAAATCTTGAAGCACGTATTATGAATAATCATAATCTTTATGGTTTATCCAACCATTTATGACTCCCATAATCTCTATGGTAGTGTAAACTTATTCGAAGGATGATTTTATATGCCTAGTTTAGCCCATGATATTGTTCAAGTAAATCCCACCGGTTTCAAATTATAATAATGATCTGTTTTACAGAGTTTGTGATGTTGTCGTTAGATTTAAGTACTTCCATCATCCTATCACTCGCTTTTGAAGTTTACTATTGTGATTTTTCCTCAACGTGTTTGATATATGAATAAACTTTGAGCCATTTAGAAGTTATCTGATCACATTAACAAAGCAACATTTTTATAAGTCAAAATATTATTTATGCTTAACGATTTATAACAGTCTGTATTTTATTATTTTTTATAAGGAGTTTTCAGCAATGAATAGGTCTCCGACTATTTTCGAAAGTTTTTGAGTGCCACGTAAAACATCACATATTGGATATTTCTTCATTACACGAAGTTGATCCAAAAGTTACCTTACTTGTAGGGATGCCTTGCTGGTAGATATATAGATGGGTTAGTTGGAAGATATCGCGCTTCTGCGATAAACTCGCCCATTGCACAAATTTATTTGTCTGGTTCTACAATATTTATATTTTAATAATGTTTGTTTTTTTGTGCAATAAAGATTATTATTATTATTCTTATTCGTTTTTTTGTGCTAATTTCGTGAAATATTTCAATTTAATTTTATTGAGATAGGTACTTAATTAATTAATGATAATAATTCTACTCAAAAAAACATAATTTTAATTAGAATCCATCAAAATAATAATTCATATTATATACACCTACTTATGTTTGTGAGAAAATTATTAACAATAATAACGTAAATAAATATAATTTATTTTCATTAATGTAAAGCATTTGGTGGTGAGGGTGGAGGCAGCTGTCCTCGTATGTTTAGAACTGATAAAATTAATCGGATATTAATGACTGTCGTTAATTATAAAAACCCCACTCGTTGAATATGGTTCCAGCGAGAAGAGTTCAATTTCACTTTTTTACCCTAAAATAATATAAAATATTTGTACTTTTTAACTCCTGTTCTTAATAATATATTTTTTAGTATTAATGAAACGTGTCCATCATTGAACAAAACAAGGCTTCCACTGATATATATTATGTATGTACTTGTATACGTCACTTTTAAGTCAATTCTTCATTACTGGATAAAGGTCTCTTTTTGTACCCTCTGGATCCATTTTTTCCGCGATTGAAACAATGTCATCATCCAATCACCGTAATGTCTTCGATTCGGTGATAAGATATGCCACCTATCCTGAATGTCAAAAATATGGAAATGAAAGGACAGTTGATTCTCAGCGTTACGATAGGGTACAATTTTCAAAACAAAATATCAGTAATCCGTGATAAGAGAAAGAAGACAAAAAATAAAGACGGCTTGAATGTAACAATACATGCAGATTATTTGCAGGCTTCCCCACATGTGAGCTATGCCATGATGGTATTAATAAGTTATACTTAGTGGCAAACAACATCAATGTAAAAGTTTTTATAATGCGATTATTTTTTATTGTTGTGTAGTAGTAAGTGTACTCAGGTGTTTTCTGACGTTTCCATGTAATGTTATATTAAATCTAATACATATTATTATTATTGCCGTTGTTGTATGAAAAGAGGCGTTCACATCGTTTCATTTTGGATGATCATCAAAGGATTAAAGCTCATCGAAAGTGAACACGTCTGTTCACTGCGTCTATACTTCATTATCATCATCATCATCATCAGTGGCGCTACATACCGGTGTGGGTCTTGGACTCCTCAAATAGTTGCCTCGACTCCTTTCTATTCATCACCTCTCGTCATCAATTGGTCACGCGCAACGCTCGCAGGTTCTTTTCCACCCCGTTCACCCATCTCAACTTATTTGGCTTCCCTAGGCTTCTTCTACCACTGGGCTTTGTGGAGTATATTCTTTTGATCATTGATGTATCGTTCACGTCTATACTTACAGTCATGTTATTTGTGTGTAATTTATTTATTTATTTAATAGAGACACACGCAGAGAGTTGACAAAACATTTAAAACGAGAAAAAAGACACATTGATCTGGTCTGGCCAAACCCTCAATTACGCGTGTCTACAGCATGAACGTTGAAACAAAATGATGCAAAAAAGTAAATATTAGGGTAAAAAACAAACTAACAGAGCCCGTATAATGCAAGTCTAGTACTTCCGTCAAAGATAATCAAAATAATGTTTTTTTTTTTTAAATAAATAATAAAAATAAGGTTTCATACAGTGAAACGCCAGTTTTGTTTATGATTCTGATCTTTGATTTTAGTTATAGAGCATAGGACCAAATAATAGGAAAAAACTTCTTTATGATTGTTTTGGTGAAAAGAGTTTTCATCAAAAATAATTATGTTGTATGGTAATCGCTTTCATCTGTCGTCCCGAATATTCACTGGAGATGAAACGTCAATTCACACTTTTCACATTTAAATATTCATCCCGGATGATCACTGGAAGTGATTAATGTGAACGACGCTTTACAGTAAAGTAAGTTGTACTGCGTGTAATTACGGTTTTAAAATGTATGTAATACTCTCTGCTTGTTTTACACAAGTGTCTGATACTTAAAAGGAATAGGCAGAATTGTTGTCGGTAATAATCTTTTGTAATGTACGCACGTTTTAAGAATAAAATTACTTATTAATCATAATTTATATAAACACATTATTCTACAGTGAAAAAAATACACAGCGCGTTATTTTCCTTTTCATGTTTTATACCGCTTAGCAACCGTATTATTATTATCCTCAAAAAAACTTTCACAATAATATTGTTTTAAACAAAGACATCGTTTTAATTGTATTAACTATATTTGAATATACCAATGATGATGATGATTCTGGATGTTTTTATTATGGCGCCGTTTAACAGTAGACCGCCTCAAGGCTGGCGGCGGCAATTTGCTTCTGAAGCTGGTGACACTCTGATAATCTCTCAATGGCACCGGTAGGCGATTCCACGTAACCGGTCTAACAATATCAAAAGCCCTCTCATAGAAGTTAGACTTACCAGCTCTATTGGGCACAGCTAGTTCTAAAGAGCGCAAAGGTCTTCTAGTGGTCAAGTCAAGGGGAACGATTACACTGTCTGATCGCAGAAACAGTAGAGGCCGACCAAGAGACACTAATATGGATCAACTGAAGAAGAACATGAAATGTGGTACATACGTAGAACTAAAGAGACTAGCTGAAAATAGGGAGAAATGAAGAAGAAAATCTAAGCCCGTTGCAGACCAATCCAATGGGTTGTAACTCTCTATTTACCTATAAGTAAAATGCACATTTAGTTATACACTCTAAAATAAAAATAAAATATGTTCAAACTTAATGTTTAATCTGCATGATAGAAGCAAAACACTTTATTTTGAACAGAAATGACTTAGCTTTTTTTTGTTAACATCTCCGATATCAATATGTCACTTGTATAGGAATAATAAATCGTATTCGAGGAAAGCCTTCAAGTATTTTGACATGGATCGATTACCAAATTATTGAAAAAAGGTGTGGGGAATCGAAATTAATTTATCAAGCTTTCAAAGCTCTTTTTTCATTCATTTTGAAATGTACTCATTATATGAGTAAACACGAGAACTTATTATTAAATTTAATTTGTATGTACACGTAGGTGTTTGAAAGCTTTGTTTCATTAATTTAATTCCTATTTCTTCATTCAAAATAAACCACACATTATTGTTTCAGTATAAATTTTATGTGGGTATTTCGTATACTCAAATAATAAATGATTTAATAGTTTTATGAAACAGCCTAGAGAACTTTTCGAGTTTATCGTGAAAACGTTGTTGCCTACTAATTGTTTTCTTTCATTTTCGTTAATTTTTCGGCAACTTATCTAACACATTAAGGTTCTTCTCGAAAGAAGTTAATGATAAGTGGAATAACTCAATGATAATATTGATAATTGCTTTATATATTATGTGGGTGATTAAATATAATGTTTGAAATATTCATTGCATATTTCTTTTTAACTAGTCATTCCTAGACAAACACGCACTTGTCGATCGACTACAAACGAATTTACGACATTCTACCTACATGTACCTACCGTGTAATTATGCGTATTGTATTATTGTTGCGGTTATTGTCGAAATTTCGTTTGTAGTCGATCGCCAAGTACGGTTTGTCTTCGGCCCATTGAAACAAAAGCTAGATACATAAGATATGATTATCGTCGAAAGCGTCAGAAATAACCATTTGAGACATGTTCAATAACTTTATCAACTATCATAAACTGCTATTAACTTTGACTTATTATTCCTATTTACTACTTCAGCATTCAGAAGACTATAACTCCATATTTTCGTTTATTTAATATTTTGAGCATTTCACGAAGCTAAGCTAATTATTTAGTATTTATTTTTAATGCCAAAGATCACATTTAATAGTAAATCAGCGTTTTTTTTCCGTTAATAAAAAGCATGCTAATGATTTGTTGTTCATTATTTTACGGTTGGCTGGAAAATTTTGTATAACAACAACTTCGTCCTTTACCCGCACATCTTGTTTTAGTACATTGTTTAATTTTTCTCTCCTTATTTTATATTTTGTTTATTTAAGCCCTTATAAATTGTACAATTTTATAATTATTGTGTTAATATAATTAAGGTATACCATAAAAAATGGTAATCCGTATATTTCTATCGTCTTGTACAATTATGGTATGATAAATCAACAAAACTATAATTACATACGTGAAATTGATTTCAATATAAATTTCTATTAAAAAACCTCCAATGTATTGCCTTTCTAATAACTAGAAAAAACAAAATGTTCACATTTGTAAAAATATGTTAGCAATTTTTTTATTTAACGTAATAGACAAAGTATTATAAGAATTATAGTGTTAACTTAAATTTTGACACCAGCGATATTGAAAACTCTTCCCTAAACAAACTTATCTTTGGGTAAAGCTATTGCTCTATAGGGTAACGGAAAATTGTACCCATATATATTTTTTTTCTCATTCGCTTTAGTGTAAAGTTGAGAATCTTAAATTATATTTCTTTTCCGTTGAAAAAATATATTTCTACTTTATACCTATGAATTATTTGTAAGTCATTCTCCCAGGGACCGTATTTCAGAAACCCGAAATTCGAGATAAAGTTTTTTGAGAAACTACCTTCAACAGGCTATTTATTATTATATTTTATAACATGTAGAAAGTCTTGGGAGTTTTATAGCTTGGTGAAGCTTTTGATACTAGAAAATATGATCTTTAATATTTTTGGCTGTAAAAATTATATAAATAGTGCGATGAAAAAAGATAATGAAGAAAGGTACGGCAAAAAAGAGAGCATACCTGTATATAATACAAGTGACTAAATGAACCAGGAGGAGTTACTCTCGATAGCGTCTCAGTTTAGAATATGGCTTAGAACCTATCTTAGAAACCTCAAATAAATATTTGTTTATATATGGATAAATGAACAAAATAAACGTTGACTCAATAAATAAATAAATAAATATATGTTCTTGAAAATAAACCCGGATCTTTCCATAGTTTATATCTATGTGAGTGTTTTCAAAATTGTTAAGCATTCACTATTTCTGTGATATTTGATACGTTTCAAGATAGATAGCCTTTTTAATAGAACCTTTTTGATGTTTTGAAGATACAAGTCAATAAACAATAATATTCTAGATTAACATGGCCTGGCGTCGGAAGTCAAATTTGTAAGGAGTGGAACCTTGAATAAAAAATAATGGAATCAAACACGATTATAATTTTATAAAATGTTTGAAAAAATATCTTTCCTACACAAAATGAATACCTATGTATAAATAGGTAAAGGTTATATTTTAATGAAACTGGAGACGTTTTTGCAAAAGCTATCATTTTTTGTTTTCATAGTTTGTTTTCATCAATATATTTGATGTACATATACCTAATGTAAGTGCATTTACTATTACCTACAACTATACCATCACGGCATATCCCACAATTTGGAGTAGCCAGCAGACCAGATACGTATAATTTGAAGATTATACAATATTTTTCTTCTTGTGCTTTAGTTAGGACTGTGTCTTGTTGTTCTCGGAGCCTTCTCCTGGGAGGTGGATGCTCAGCTATTTATTCCTCCATCGTTTGGGTAGTCTTCCTGGGATTTTGTTTTATAATAAAAAATATATGTTTAATGTCATACAATAAAACTGAAAATTTCATAACTATGTTTATCATAATAATATCTCTAAAAATCCTAACAGATTCTTCTTCATTTTATTCTTATTCATTATATACACGTGAAACTAACAAATAAAGAAGCCAATTAAAAAGTAAAATAAAAATAATAAAACAAAAGAAATAATATTTGGTTTTTTGCTTAACGTATTAAATTCCAAGAAAACGAAAAATACTTGAGTTAATCTTGGTGTTAGAGATACGTTATTTTTCAAAATCATAAAGTTCTTTTTTTGCCTACTCTCGAGAAATACTTATGTAGTGTATTCTCAGAGGAGTATAACGTTTTAATAAAAACTTTCTCCTCAACAAAAACCAATAGACCCCGTTACAAGGCACTTTTTTTAAAACTTGAAACTTTTACAGCACCACCATAGAACACACTAGCTTTGTACTTGGCTTTACAAACGAAATGACCAAGAAGCGGAGAAAAATCGCCAAATATCAGAAATAAAAAAATTAACGTGACAATTATTTGTAAAAAAATGGCAAAACCTTATGAATATTTTCTTCATAATTTGTAATAAATTGTTATGTTTTTAATTGTAATATTATTACTTCACTATAATGATATCAAAATATTTCAAAAAATGTATATTAACAATTGAATTGATTGTATCGGCAGAAGCTTTGTAACACTTCATTTTAAATTATTTATAGATTGAATTATATATGTATATAATAACAGTTTAGTGTTACTATAGATAACGCTATTATAGTAACACCAAACTGAAATATAAAATATTATTATTGATTTTATTATAAAATGTAGATAAATTATGTAGAATTTTCGTGTTTCAATTTCTATAAGATAACGTCTAATTATCACCTCTATTGTAAAAAAAATAAAATTTTATGAATGAAAAACCATTTTGCCTACTTTTTTAAAGCTTTTGATCAACTTTTATATAGATTTTTTTTTAATTAAGATTGTATTTTTTCTGTATTCTTACTGATCAATATGATATTTTGCATTTATGTTAAACATTTTTGTAAAACAATACGGCAAAATCACTCAATATTGGGTGGAATGCTTAAAGAATAATAAAAATATGTTTTTTTTATATAAAAAGAGAGGTATATTTGGGATGTGTTTTTATGCCCAAATACAACTTTAAACACCTTTCAAAATAAGCATAAATCTTGTGTCATGAAAGGGGAGTTTGCCGGCACCTGGCATCGAACCATGGAACCCTTGTTCACGAGGTCGAGACCTACCCCTAGGCTACCGACAAACTCGATGTTGAACATTAATATGCGCATTCATTTATGTAGGTATATACGAGCAGAATAAAATATTTTGTAGATTATATGCCATCATGTGGGTATAAAGAAAGTGAACTACCTAATTTTATAAGATACGTTTATATTTTTTGTTATGTTCCCACCCTTCAAAGTTTCAATACAACTAAAAGCTTCCACGTGAAATTAATCAATTGACTGAAGTTTATGGGCTTTGAGTATGAATTTTCTTTCTCGTTATTATTAATCACTCATGACATTATGTATTTAACATACACTAGAATACGTCAAGTTGGAACATTTTTCTTCATTTATGGTTTTCACTTTATTTGATAAATGTGTACTTTTCATACATAAAAAATGAAAATAAATTACTCAATGTATAACTTGTATGAGGTATTTTGCAACTTTACGCTTTCCGTGGTAAGCCATTTTGAGCTGTTAAGCTTTTTTTATACCTTCACCTATTTCGTGTTGTTTATTCAAATATTTTCAGAAAGAACAAACTCAACCACTTGAAATGATATCAGATTTGCTTGTGAACATTTGTACAGAAGTATAGAAAGTAGATTTTATTGTAGATATTGTGTATTTATGTTTTGCCTTATCAAATAACATATATATATATATATATATATATACCTTCCCTTCAGCCTTCTTTTTGTGTCCAGTAATGAACAAAGCCCTCCATATTGAACTACCATAGTTACTCCAGCGCAGACCTGCTATTTTTTTTCCAATTTAATCACACTGACTAAAGTCTGTCCATGCTTCTGCATTCTGTTCATGGCCTCCAATCCAATATTTTCTTCGCCCATCTTTCATCAGACAAGCGTGCCACGTGACCTGCCCAGTTCCACTTTTGTTCTGCAATTCTTCGAGCCACACCTGATACCTTGGTCTTCTCCCGTATCCAGACATTAATATTTCGGTATTTGAGTGAGATGTTCAATATCTTATAAATATTCAATATTTTCTCCAGTGATCTTTGTGTTACATGGAATTTGTGGATGATTTGAGTTTAATGTCTCAAATCCGTAGGTGAACATCGAGAATACACACGCATAAGATGTTTACTTCTTAAGATGGATGGGACATAAACGATACATGGTACACCACTGACAAAAGATATGAAAAAATATAGATTTGCAATCAATATACAAAATTACAAACTTCAACCGTAAGATACAGAACAAATGCAACATCTCACACAGACAATAAAACACATTGACAAAACATATTCATTCCTCCAACACTTTTGTAATTATGTAATTAAATAAATATACTATTCAAAACTAGATTACAAATAGGTAGGTACTACAGATTCCAAATTCAAGATGATCCGAAAGGATTAAAAGCATTATAGAAAACTAAGTTCTAAAGCATTTGTTTTAATTTTACATTTTAAAAAGTTGGATAACTATAGAAGATACCTAACTAGTTTACATTTATTTATTTACTTTAATATAAAAAAAGTTCTTAAAAGACTGAACGTTTTTATTCTGTCGTTAAAATGATAAAGTGGGTAAACTAGGAATATTTACTAAAATAAGCAATTTATTTCATTTGCCGCCCATTAAGCAAGAGTTTGTTTAACATTGAAGATTAAATTGCTTAGATTAAAGTATGAAAAGTAGGCAATCGACAAAAAAAAATCTTTTGAAATGTCTTGACTAAATAGAGATTAGGAAACACTATAAATACTAAACATCCTTCAATACTTTCAAAGTTTGTTAAGTTCGAACTTAATTTCATCGAATCATCGAATACATTCATGAAATAATATAGATCGATTTTAAGTTTATCGCAATTTATTGTGACTTAACTTTATTTAGTTCGTGTGTAAATCGAATAAAAGATAGTGTTTTATATTTTACAATAGCAATTTACATCAAAACATTTTTTAATTTTTTTTTTTTTAAATTTTATTATAATTTTTTTTTTACAATATCGAGTATTCGAATTAGCGATGGGGCTTATTTTTTATATATATTTTTTTGTAAGTTTTAACTATAAAGATTTTTGTAAGCAAAATTTTAATTTTAATTTTTACAATTTATTTAAAGGTGCACAATTTTGTTGCAAATTACTAAAAATCAATGTCGCAAACGAAAAAAGCATAATCAACAAATAAAAAAGTACCAAACGCATATTTTTAAAACTTTTTGAAAATTGTTCCAAAGCTTTATCCATGTATTAATATATAGTTCAATACAAAGATAATACCTATTATTGTATAGGTATGTTTGTAAGTAGATAATCGACTGCAGTATAAAACCTTTATAATACCTTTAATTTTAGATGCTTGGGATCACAAGGGAATCATACTCAGCCATCCGTAATGAAGCATCAAAAGGCAGATGGAGTATTTTATTCTTTAAGGTCCTGAACAAATCCTTTTGGGTCAAAGATTCCTGTGCTTTGTTAAACCTTCAATCAAGGATGGTATCGGAAAAACATAAACGTTATCTATGAAATCTTTTTTCAATATACCTAATAAAAATAACATGAGAGTTCAATTTTTTTCTTTATACTATTTTTATTACCGAAGCGGTTATAATTAATAATCCTTTGTGGATAAAATATTTTCTCATTTTCTTTATTTTGTACATATATATTTTTTTCTTTTTCAGCCCTGAAGGTCCTGTGTATACGAAAACTATTTTTTTTTAATATTAATAATAATAATACTCAATAAATTTATTCTAAATGTGGGTTTTATACACCAAATATATATTTTTTACATTTATTCTTAAAGCGAATCAAATAAGTGTGATATTTTGTATTGTTTTGAAGTGATCACAGACCCCAGAGGCGACACAATTATGAAGCAATAGTGTCTAATAGGTTCAATGGGACCAAGGACCAACTAGAGAATATTACATTATGATTCTAGCGATAAGATTTGATAATGGATACAATTATGATCTATTCAAATACACTGATAGAATTTATACTGTTAAGTTGAAGTTAACTTTATTTTTTTGTTGTGACGAGTAGTTTTTCAAAGTTACATAATTTGTAAGTGCTGTAAATTACTATGTTTTTTGTGTTGTATCGGTTTATCGGAAAAAAGTTAAAATTCATCCAACAATATATTCTAGCAAATAATTTTAGTTGCTGGTGAAAAGCTTGAACACGAGCACGTCAGTGAATATGACTTTTCGAAACTATTAAAAGTTCTGTTTGTTTTATGTACATAGTTTGTTGAATCGAGTAAGTATCTAACAGTTTAGTTTCAGAATTATTAACTCTTCATATAAATTTATAAATATTTCATGACTTTATGATTATAAGAAGTAATAGAGTTTCTATGATAATACTTTCACATAACATATAGATTAATGTTTGTAGTTATGGCACATTAAGCCTACCCAACCAATTAATATGAGTTATGGACTTAAATGGAAAAGAAGCGAGTTATTAAAATGGGCTCTGAAACCTGCTAAGCCCTTAAAAATACTTAATAGCTTTTTGTTCGTTACAAGTGTCATTTTATACTAATTATATAAAATTGTTATGATCCTCTTACTTGTAAAAAATATGTAATGTTAACTTTTCCAACATCAGTAAAGCCATGGAATATTGGATTAAAATATAAAGCACAGTATGGAGACAAGTTAAAAAATTTTCTATAAACTCTGATATTGCGGATCATAGTAGGGACACAGGTCATAAATTTAGTTTAGTCAATGTAGAAGTTTTAAATATTTGTGATAAAAGTAGGAGATTAGACATATTAGAAACAATCCATATAAATAGTAACAAAGATAACAACATTTTAAATGTACAAGTCCCGCCCTTAATATCTCCTCTTATGAAAATATTGTCTAAACCCACCCCCTCCCCCTCACCATCCCCCGCTAGCTTAACATAGTGACACTGTTTTATTTTGTATTCAGTCTACAAAAAGCACGTAACTACTGAAGATGGGTGTAAGCCCGAAAACGTTTTAGTTATTTATTGTATTGACTAAAGTGGAATTAAACAAAGTTTGTTATTTTTATTTTATAAAATGAATTTCCACAGTGTAACTCACATAAAATTAGAAATTATAAATAAGTTTTTTTATGTGTTGATAAGAGAATAGTAATTTTGTTACCAACTGGTTTTTTTTTAATATTTTATACACCAATATTATTTATTGATTTGGCGGTAACGTGGTGGTAGTTTCTAAACATAATTACAAATGTTTGGAGTCAAAAAACTTTACAAATACCACTAAAGTGTAGTGGTATTTGTAAAGTTTTTTGACTCCAAACATTTGTAATTATATTTTATACACCTTTGAACTTTTGACGACTCGTTTTGACATTTTGAGTATTACCTTCAAGAATTGTTCATTGTGTTTAGTTAACGAGTTAATTTTTCGCTTTATGAGTCTCACTGAAATGACAAAACAATACCTGCGAGGTTTGTTAGTCTGGTATAAAGAATAGAAAAAAGAAGAAAAACACTACAGACATTGTAATATTTCATTTCAAAGATATAATATATTTTCTATTCTTTTGAGCGAAACACGTAAAATATTAATGTTCATTTTTATGTCGAAATAATCAGCTTAAAGTAAAATTTTATAAAGATTATCATCATCATCATCATCGCCCTCAACGCTCCTCTCGGGAGCACAGGGCAGAAACCAGCCTCCTCCATTCAGAGCGTCTCTGTGCCAATTGCGTCACCTCTTTCCACGACATTCCTTGTGCTCTAATATCGTTGTCATAGGAACGGTGTATTGTGAAAGAGGGACGCCCGGGCCGACGGAACCCCTTCGGACGGAAGAACAGTGCTCTTTTTGGGCAACTATCATTAGGCATTCTCAAAACATGCCCCAGCCAGGACCATCGTCTCTCCTGTATTACGGAGATTACAGGTCTCTGCTGGGTGCGCCGGCGCACAGCATCATTTGTAACATGTCCATACCATTTGACATCCAAAATCCTTCTAAGACACTTGTTTCAAAGCTTATTATCTTCCGCTCTTGAGCCTTGGTTAAGTGCCAAGACTCACAGCCATAGAGAAGGATTGGGATGATGCACGCATTGAACAAGCGGCATTTTCTCCTGATGCTGAGTCCAGACGCCTTCCAAACTTTGTTCATGTTATTGAAAGCCCCGCTAGTTGCTCCTATGCGGATTGGTAATTCCGACCGGAGATCACCCTCTGGCGTTATGGTTGCTCCCAGGTACCTGAATTTGCTAACCTGAGATATTTGGGAATTACCAACCATTAGTGGGGTGTGAGTACTTGTGCATGTACTATTACATATGTACTCCGTTTTACCAGCGTTGATACGAAGGCCAAGGCGCAAGGAATTTATTTTAATAAAAATTATACCCATGTTTTAATCAATCGTTCGAGTTTGTCGGTAGCCTGGAGGTAGAGTCTCGGCCTTCAGAACAAGGGGTCTGTGGTTCGATCCCAGGTGCCGGAAAACTCCCCTGTCATGGCACAAGCTTTTAGCTTAGTGTGAAAGGTGTATAAGGTTGTATTTGGGATTATAACAAAACCCAGATATATCTTTAAAAAAAATAGCTCAATCAGTCTCTCAATTTTTTGAGTACGATATTTTGATACGGGTCTGGTATTTCAAAAGGATTTTGGTACTTTTAATGATGCTCTGAATGTATGGGACTGATTTCTGATTGAGAAAAGCTTAAAGGGTTGAATGTAGGTTAGTTTATGAATTGATGATTGAGAGAAGGAATAATCAAATGAAATATTTTTTTTAATTCAGTTGATAAGAGGTTCGCATGTTTGAGGCTAAATTTTACGATTGAAAGATACCTTAATCAAAATTTGAACTTAAGTTTAATAACTCGAGGTGAATGTGTGATGTAGTGTACTAGCGAACAAAATAAATTTATCAAAAAATATGTTTGGAATAATGTAGGATTATTCATTATCTTTTATGTTTCGTGGTATTTTTTTATTTAAACGGATATGTTCAAAGAATAATACACAAGATTTTTTTCTGATAATAACATATCGTATGTAATCTTTCATCAAAATGAATACATTAATGAAAATAAAATATCCGGTGGAGTGAAATGAAAATACATGGTAGAAGCAAAACTTCCGAACCATTTAACATGCTAATACTAGGAACAGTGGGATGCCTTCCAATAATGCAAAGCCAAAGGGAAAATGCCTGAGGTATAATTTTATCATAATAAAAAACATTATTTAGGCATTCGTTTATTTCCTATTAACCCGAGTACTTGCCACCGTATTTTGATGTATTTCTATGAGAGAAAAAAAATGTTATTATATTGTTGCCATAGAAAAAAATATGAAACTATAATAAAAATAATCATAATTTATAATGGTGTTCCTGGTAAAATACTTTAGGTACCTACCTATTTAACATTTTGGTCATTGCCAAAATATAAATGAAAGTTTATTTATTATTTTTGAGTGATTTGAGTCCAAAAATAAACAAATCCAAAATTATTTATTGTTTTGACTGAGTTTCCTGCATCTTTTTTCGTGCAGAGATTTATAGAATAGCATTTTTAAATAGCAGAGAAAATCAATGTTGGTATGGAATTCGGTCTGAATATAATAATTTTTGTACTCAATTGATATCTATTCCCTCACGCCGCAACACAAGTGGGGTTGGCAGAGAGAACGGAACGCCATATAGATCTGTCCCTACAATAATGTGTTATCAATAAACGTAGATCAAATAATAAGACCATCAATTAACCAGCGATGAGCGGATAGTCAGGCAAAGTTGGTGGATTTCTTTATTCGATCTACGTACATAAGTCTAATATTGAATAATTCGATCGATTGTGCTATATTTTGTATAAAAAGTTGTATACATATTTATTATATTCAGTTAGTGTCCTGACCATTGTATATGTTGTGATGTTATAAATTTATTTTATCACGTGTATTTATAGATATTTATTTGGCTTAGTTTCGTATAAATATTTTGTCAACCCTGATTATTAAGTTGTGTTGTCTACCTATTTTATGGTGATGAGTATAACGCAGTAAATTGAAAACTTATAAATACTGAATAAATACTTTATTCCGGGCAATTTTAAGGATCATTGAGTGAAGTGATAGTAAATTCTTATGTCAAATAAATTGAGATGGAACACAATTATTTCTTTCCCTACAAAGCCTTTTATCTCCGCTGGCATAGAGTGTACATTCCTTTTAAAAAGCCTTTTTGTAGCCAATTTTCATTTTAACGGAAGGAAATGGTTTGAACAAGCAATATAAAGAGAAGCTTGCTTACTTTTTCTCTAAAATTTTCTTTCTGTTGCGGCAGGAAATTTGTTTAGAAGTGAAACAGAAAATTTTTATGCTCATAATATATTTTTTACCTTGGAAATGACCATTTAAAATTCAAAAGATATAAAATTATATTTATATACTGTTGCTTATTTGAGTGTAACATCACAATTATTTCACGATTAGTTTTTATTTTTTCTAATTTTTTATGTACCTACTTACTTTTGTTTATCACTATAATAAAAATAAATTGAAAATGGTGACCCTAATCTGTCAATCTCAGTGGTATATGAAAGAAAATCATGCTGGTTTACAAATTATTTATTAGGCATTATTCTGAAATTTGTCAATAATATTCTCATTATAATATCAATGACAAGTAATTTGTTTCATAATTATTTTAACTGTCTCATAAACATCGAAATCGTCTCATAAATACAAAGGTTTGCTGACAAAAATTTTCGTCGTCTCTTTTCAAAATATTCACAAAAGGACCCTTCCACGATGCGATAAAGTATGAGAAGGAGAAAGTAGGTGTAAAATTAAATGTCAGCGGAATAGTGAGAAGGGAAGGATGTAGAATTAAATCACCACCCACCGACGCTATAATAGAAGCGTAGATAGGATTGGAAAGTAAAAAAAGAACGTAAATAGTTTTATGTTTTTTTTCAGTCCACATCTGTGAATAATTTATTTTTATTCCGGGAGAAATCGTCACTTAAAACGTCCATATAATTTATTATAATACTCAGGTCATGGTCAGACAAAACGACAGATGGTAGTGTGCCTCTCAATTCAGGAGCTTAGCTCAATTTTAAGGGGTTGATTTAGAAGAAGGTTACCGTTGGTAGTGCGTAATCCGTATGATAATTGATTGCAAAGAATTTTCGTAAATTTATAGGTACCTAGGTATATCTGGTTAGAATTTCTGATCCAATAGCTCGGTAAAGAATATCCAAATTAAAAAGGTATTGAAATATATTATTGCGATACAATGAAAAAAAATCGATGTTTTTTAATATCTATCTATCTATTTATCTGTACACTTACTCCTTGTACCAGGCAGGGTAGGCAGAGAGAACTGAACGCCATTTGATCCACGCGGCCAAGCCACATATTTCTTGGATATCCGCGCTTTCTTGCACTCCCATTTATTTCTATTATATTGAATGAATTATTTTTGTTAATAATAAGTACCTAATATAATGAAGTAATTTTATTCCATATCACACATGAGTTCATATTTTGATAGTTTTTGAATCAAAAATTCGTTGTTTGCTTTTCTAACCAGTATTTAAATATGAATGATATTTAATCTACGGGTCTATCCGGTTTTGATTTTCAATAATGGAGGTTTAATTCGGGTTACCTAGGGTACTATTAAATAATTAATACGGTAGAAAAAGGGGTTAAGATACTTTGAATGAAATGCCTATATTATGTTGACTATTGTTTACCTGAACTCTTTAAGATCAAAAACAGCTGATATTGTTATAACAAAAATATGAATTAATTATTTTATAATGGACCTTTGCGATTAAGCTTATTTTGGATGACGAAGAAAAAGCTGCAAAATTTATCGTTTGTGCGCTTTACTTCGGGGAATAACCGTGAGCTTTGAACTGCGTACTTCGACTATTACCGGAAAGATGCCGGAACACAAAGGGAGAAGAGAGGATGCCGCGAATTATTTGAGTCCAAAACCTTTCATGCCCTTACAAGACACAAATTTAACTTATAGATGTACATATTTTGGAATCCCAAAAGCACGCATTTAGCAACAAATAAACAATTTATTATACAGTGGTTAGTTTAATGTTTTGTTCATACTTTTTAAACTATCTCTAAATGTTTCAAATGAAGTTATAGTGATGAAATAAATTGAAATGGTCTGGTCATGTGGAGCGAATGGATGATGTAAGATTGACGAACAGGGTGTATTTATCTGAAAGAGGGGGTGTGAGAAAGCGCGGACGTCCAAGAACTACGTGGCTTGACCACATGGACTAAATTCTCAAGGACGGTCGCGTATTAAGTGAGACGAATCGGCGTGCATGTATGAGAAACTGGACGAATGTAGAGGAAGCGAAAGAAGTATGTAAGGATATCTCTCTGCCTACCTCACCTGGGACACGACGTGTTGTATAGTAAAGTGATGAATTAATATTTCTATATGGAAATTTGAAAAAAAAGTCTTGTACGATGAGCAGACTTCATAATTATTCAAATAATCATCCGACAAGTACCCTTTTCTGTATAATTTATCCATACATGTTATTTAACTCTATAGATAAAAAACAAAAAAGAAATATTAAACACTTTGCGAGATGTAAGAAAAATAAGTGCCCTCTCTATATGATCCTTTCGTCATCAAATTATTATTTACGTATCTTTTTACGATGACTTGTATGTTTTTCCTATTCAGAGATTCTATGGCGAGATTTTCCACACTATTTTACTATGCAAGGGTGTCGATTATTTAAAATAAAATAAAAATTCTTTAATTTTCAAAAAAAAAAAGTTCCATTGAAGCTTTATTTCTGTTGTGATGGGATGAATATTGTGGTCATATAAGTCAGAAATTATAAAGCAATGATACACACGAGTCTAATAGAATTCTTTGTGATAACTGGATGTTTTATAAGGTAAGAAAGACGTATTTTGTCATTTGAAAAGTATTTAGTTGATTTCCAATGGCTGCAAAGAATTAGATAAATGTTGGGAATTTCTTTAGAGATAATAAATTCTGTTGAATTGTAATAATTAATAAGACTTTGTGTATGGGTAGTTTTTTTATTGTTGTGAAATAAATAATCTCCTTTTAAAAAGTGTATTACGCATTATGTAAAGAAAATAAATAAATATTTAATTTGGGGGTGTATAAGGGTGGCATTTTTGTTAAACAATAAATGAATAATAACAACAAATGAAAGGTGAAAAAAAAAAACATAAACAGCCGTGAATATTTTTAAGACCTATCGACTATTTTAAATGCGTTATTTTTATTTAGGAATGGATTTAAATACAAAAACGATGTTTTTAATATGAAATTCAAATTATTGTTTTGTTCAGTAAAAGTGGTCATAATTATTATAAATAATTCGTTCATTTGAAGATTTTAGTAATACACAAAATTCTATTTAAAATAATATAATACCTACATATTTATTATTTTTCTTTAAAACATTCGTGTTTACAAAAATTATATATCTTGGGTTTACAATAAATAAATTGCTTGAATACATAATTACTCTTATTCATTTGCCGTAAAATAAAAGAGGCATAAAAAAGTTTGGTAATGCTTTTACAACAATGCCGCACCGGTTGTTGATTAAAAAAATGCTTTTATTTCCCTAAAAAACTTTGATACATTGTGACTTATAACACTTTTTTGCGAAATGTACTTTATTTGCGAATAATTTAAAAACACTAGTAATCTGCTAAAATTTCATGAATATAGTATTTCATTCACGATTGAGTTATCTTTATCTTAATTCGCTTTCCAAAGTTCTTCTCGCCAATGAGCAAAATTGTCCAATGTAATTTTATGTTAATAAATTAGACATCTCTTCTCATGATATTCCAGGAAATAAATACACAATTTGTTCTACCCATACTTACTTACTTATGGAGCCCTTGCTGCATAAGGTCGTGTACGTGGACGGAACCTACATAATATATGCGGCAGTGGGTGCCCCCCGTGGGTCTTGAACCAATTCTGACCAGCTCTTCCTGTCAGCGGCAATGCTCTTTGCATCCTCGGGCTTCAGTCGTCTGTGGAGAAGGCCGGACTCAATGTGTCACGTTTTTCTCGGAGCTCTTCTATTTGTTTTTCACTCCGGTGGTCTCTGTTTCCAGAGGGCCCGGTATGGCAGTCTTGTAGGGGTCATTCGGCACACGTGTCCAAACCATCTGAGTCTGGGTTTGCGGATCTCCTCTTCCAGTGGTGCTTGGTTATCGCAGCGCACTCTAATTACTTCGTTCCGTATACGGTTGCGTAGGGACACTTTCAGAAGTTCTCGTAGGTATCTCATTTGAAATACTTCGAGTTTGTCAATGTCAGTTTTTAGTAAGACCCATGTTTCTGAGCCGTACAACAGCATTGGAAGTATCAGAGTGCGGTATACCTTCATTTAAGTTTTAATACAGAGATGCAGCAATCTTACTCTCTTCCACGGTGGAACCAAGATATGTGAATGAATTAACTTGTTCAATACTTTTTGCATCCAGATAGACCGCAACCTTCGAGCCATCAGATGTTAGGACCTTTGTTTTGTCAATATTTATATTGAGTCCATATGATTTGATTTTTTCTACCCATACATTTGCAAAAGTTGACATGCATCATCGCTGGATTAAAGATGATTAATGTTTTATTCGTGATATTTTAGGAATACATGACCTTTACAGGATACTCGATAATTTATTGAAGTAAATAGGATGCTTATTCGTTGTCGGGGAGTCCATATTGGACTCAAGTTCATCCTTCTTAGTAATTTTTAAATACGTACGTATGTAATTGTAAGTCTGCTATGTATTTTTTTCCCTACCCTGTTATAAGGTTCTTTACGATACGTGACATTGATAAGATAGGGCGAATATAGAAAAGGTTTACATCGCATAAAAGAGCTTTTGCAGAAAGACTTATATTATTATTTTGTACTGCGATACAACGCTAAGATAAACGAATTATGTACAATATATAGGGACAACTTCGCCCTTTTGTCACACAAATATCATTACATCCATTTTATAATACACTTTATTGACTTTAATATTATGTTTTCACTAACTATAAGATATTGTCCTTAAGGGTGTAGGTGTGTATTTCACGCACAAAGGAATACTTATCGTAACAAACCCTTATCTATACCTATATATTTAAAGAGTTATGATTTGAGAAACAGTTATCGCCTTTCACTCTTTGACTTTATGAAAATTTATATGATGTTGTTTAGATTTTTTCTAAAAACACAAAAATACCAGACATTAAATATACCGTAATATTTCTTTTTTTAAAGAAACAGTTGACAAATAAATAACTTACAGAACTTGGTGTCATCTAAATTATTTGCTATTGATTAATATATACTTACTTTATACTAACATAAACAGTCATTTTTTTCTTATTATACTTTGTGGTAAAATATACTTTTCTCATAATCTTCTGGTAACTTTTGCTATTCTAGAATCTTTGACAACTCTTTCTACAGCTTCTTCTGAGGCAGACAGTCGGAGTTGCAAAAGTTTATTTATAAGTTTATTCTCAATTAGCTAACAGTATGTTAAATGTGGCTTTTGATTTATATGAATATAAAATACTGAAATATTACAAAATCCTGTTTTACTTACACTTTATTCATATGAATATGCTGCATAGTGATTATCCCGCTACTGCATAATAGTATCCTAATATTCATTTTATTTTTGTTGCATAATAACTAGTGTGTAAAAATAAGTAAAGAAAGCGTTTTGCGCAACACAATCTTAAATGATTGGTAAATAAGTTTTTGTGTTTGATTTCTCTTGATTCCTGCAATGAAATATCTATAATTGTTTTAAAATTAATGATTATGAACACAGAGTTTTCAAAATAAATTTGCAAGACGAACTTACATATAATGCTTTTCAGTAAACCTAAAACTTATAACGGTTGATTTGTTATGCACACGAGTGTTATATCGGTAAAAGATACTAAATAACATATTTTTAACCATATTGATATGTTTTAAATATAATTAGTGTATTTTTCTTGAAAACTAAGTATTTGTTTTATTTTTAAATCTGGCAGCTAATTATCATCCTGTGAATTTGATATAAATTGTGTTGTGTGATGATGAGATGCCTAATTAACTAAAAAAAATACCTTCGTAAAAATAATAAAATTACTGGCGAGAGAGAATTTACAAAGTGTTTCGCTAATTTTAATAATGTATATTAAAAAAGTTTTCATAAACAACAAAGTTTCACAGACCTTTTTTTTCCAAAATCAAAATAATGTAACATTATAATTATGATTTTTATTTCAACACCCTCTTATTTCCTACCCTAATTACAAGGTTAGGTGTTAAAGTAACGCCCAATTAATAATAA